>WHYT01016986.1:26802-63907 GCA_009806455.1 Tetrax tetrax
TGCTGTTCCTAAATTACTATTCACCTCACTGGAAAAGTGCATACAAATTATGCAGACATAAACCCAAATATATTTGGCTGAAAATAATTATTCAAAGCAAATTAATGGCCATGAGAATCATTTGGTCCAAGAAACACTTTCAGGCTTCAATAACTATTTATATCTGCCATGCTTACTGTCCTGAAATATTATATAACTAATCTGCATTATAATTCTACCGATAAAATTAGGACTTAACATTTGGTTTGTCTTGGGAAATTATTAAACTGTAATAAAATGATACATATGCTAAGGCTAGCTCTTTCTTTCTGATGATGTATACAAATCATTCCAGCTTCATCTTACGCTGCTTGATTAAAAGAAGTGGTCTACTACTACACTAATGGGTATCATTTATTTCATCTGTTGGAAGGAAAGAGACCAGCCATCCTTCAAATCTTCTTATCTGGATTAAGCCCTGGTTTCATTGCTACAATTCCATAGTTATGTCATGTTAGGAAACTGAAGAAATACACTCAAAAAAACCAACAGCCACCATCAAGTCCACTCTGCAAATAAAAAAATGCACAATTTGGTAGGCAGTGAGGACCTTGGCCTTAAGACATTAAATGTTTTATTTGTACCTGTTCCCAGGGTGTTTGTTTATCTAAATAAACTGTTTAGCCACTCCTGAAAGCAGCTGGTTTCCATTCTTCATTCAAGATATTCTTACAATAACTAATTAAAGTCTGGAGGAAAAGTTGTCCTCCTTTTACAGGTGAAAAACTAGGGTTGAGGGAGAGCAAGTGATTAACTGAAGTAACAGATTCTGTTGCAAAATAGAGGCTTGTACTCTACTCCACGAGGTCTAAAGTCTACATACTGAATTAACCATAAAGTAACTAATTTGTATCTAACTAGGATAAATAAATTTTCATGCTATTGCCAGCTGGTACTGTAATCTAAAAAAACCCCTAACAGTTCTGGGATAAGATGCATTGCTGAATGATTGTGATTAATTTTGTATTTGTACCACTTTGTCACTAACATTTAGGCATATATTTATTATGTAGCATTTTTAAACACAAAATCCTTAATCTGAAAGGATTTTAGAAGGTTACACACTCTATCTCCCTGATCCAAAGCAGATTTAACTGCACTTGTATTATCTCTAGATAAACATTCACATCAAACTTCCAGGGATGCCAATTTCACAGCGTTTCCAGTAACCTATTCTGGTGCTTTACTACCTTTACATTTCAAAGGTTTTCCTGGTATCTAACCTGAACCTTCCTCACTCTCTTTTAAGATTCTCCTATTTACTGTGACCAGGAAGAATATTTTATTCTGCCTCTTACTGAAAATTTTTGTAGTTATTTGTAACGTAGTAACTGCCATGCTCTCCCTCCAGGCTCGTTTTCTTTAGGCTAAGCAACCCAAATTCATTTCGTCTTTAGCACCTCAACACCTGACCATTTCTGCTGATCTGCTGTGGACCTCCTGCTTTTGTCCCACATCCTTCCCAAATGTACTCCAGGTGAGATCTCAGTGGAGACAGGCAAAGAGGGAGGACTTCACGTGCTGATCAAAAGAAGCTGCTTACTACAGAAAGAGATCTATCCATCTATCCAGATAGCTTTTTTCCTGCCTAATATTTTTGCTGTTTTGACAGCCAGCCTGTAGATGCTGGTTCATGACAGAAAAATTTGGGAGAGATGGGAGTTTGTGAGGAGAAAAACTCCCGTGTGTATCATTCACTTACAAGGCTGTGTGGTTCCTACTCGCATTTTTTTTTATTGGCATTTAAGCCAATGTTTGCACAAATACATCTTTGTTTCCAAGGCCTCAAGCAATTTGAAATTAGCCTCTGACTGCTAGCTCTGGAAACTAACCAAGAAAATGGCTCTTCTTAAAAATCTAATAATGAAATGGAATCTAGAGTGCCGGGAATATTTTATACATGATACTATGCCCTGCTGTGTTGTTTATCTTCATGGCTACTATGCAGTGCTCTGAAGTTATCTCTCTCAATGTTGCAAAGATAAATGCCTCAGCACAACAGTTCATTATGTATTCTCTCTCTAGGTATACCTTATAGAGACGCATTACACAAACATTGCTGATGCAAGAAAATTTGGGAGCAGTTGCCCATTTTGTTAGAAAGTGGCAGGCAGCAGTGACAGAGGATGCTTGGGACCAAAGTCCACAGGGTCACAGAGGGTCACAAACATCTCTAATCTAGAGGAGCTCAAACACTTGGCTCCTGCAACTTAATAATGATCAAATGAGCCAAGGTGGGATCCTGAGCTTCACTGGTTCCTGGAGATTTTCTTTATTTCTGGTGTACTGTCTTACTCTTAGGGCTGGGTGTTTTCCACAGTCTGATTAGCATTGTCTTTTTTTTTAATGGAGAACAATGTCAAAGAAAATACCAAGTATGTAGCAGCGGCTTTTTGATGCTCCACCATACGCTTACAGTGTTGGGAATGGAGAGAATGAGTGATAAGTTAAATAGCTGCAGACATCACCTGTCTGCTGGAAGACACAATGTAGCTTACTCCTTCAGTGATTTGTGGACCAAATCAGAGACGGACACAAGATATGAAGAAGGATAAGCAGAAAGGACAGCAGTTAACTGCCTTCTGCACAGTAGAGCTAAAAGTTTGTCAAGGTATAGGTTTATACATGCAAATTGCATGTTACTAATAAAGGTGAACAATGCTTTTAAATTCACGTAATAATTTCTACACATCTCCATTTTTTGTTTTAGAACATGGATGTTGCCATGATGGACCAGTAACTGTTCCAAGATTTCATTCATTTTGTAGAACCTCTGATGAACCTGTATGCATTTGGGAGCTTATGTGCTCATAATCAAGACATTACCATCTAATGGGTTCATTTTCAGGCAGCTAACCCTACAGTTTCTAAATTAAGACAAAAAGGAAGTGCTTCAGCTTCAAAAATTTCAGCATAATCTATTTTTTTTTTGAGAAAAAATATGCTAAGAGAGAAAACAGATCATAGCTTGGAGGGTGAAACTGGGAATTTAGACAACCTCTCTAATAATATAGAGTAGTTAGACATTACATTCTAACTAATCTAACATAGTTACATTCAAGGCCAGGTTGGGTGAGCCTCTGAGCAACCTGATCTAGTGGAAGACATCCCTGCTCCTTGCAGGGGGTTTGAACTAGATGACCTTTGAAGGTCCCTTCCAACCCTAACCATTCTATGATTCTAGTATTCTATAATTTTCAACAAATAAGGAATACACCTATATTAAACATACAACACTTAGCCACTCAGCAAGGTTTTTCTTTTTTCAGATTACAGCACTGTAACAATTGCTAACAACTAAGCAGAAAAAGCAAGAAAGGTTTGTGACAATTATAATAAGAAAAATGTTTAAAATTGAGAAGAATGTTTGAAAATTGCAATGTTTTGTTGTACAAAGCTGCATACCTTATTTGAAAACTGTGTATTTGAACAGCACAGAGGAGTGAGCATTTCTGTGACAAAATCTCATCACTACAAGAGATTATTAATATTTTTCAAAATATATTGTCTTTTTTTTTTGTTGTTTTGTTTGTGATTGTGGGTTTTTTTTCTGAGGATCTCAAAATACCTTACAGAAACTGGCTGAGTGCTTATGTAGTACAGCGATATTTTTTTTTCAAATATGACTAAATGCCTTTATTTGCATTCAAGATAACGAATAGATGAATCTTACACCAAAGGGAAATGAAAGTAGAATCCTGAACCATGTTGTACATACAGTCTAATTCCAGTCTTTCAGATGTAAATGTTGTCAAGATATTAATGTTTGATGGTCTATCTCCCTCTTTAGTTAGTAAACAAAAATCACTATGGCTTTTAAGGAAGAAGTATTTCAAATAAAGTAAGCATTTCAGTAAATTACAAGGTCATAGTTCAATACAGTATCTTCCACAGCAGAAATCTGTTTGCTTTTCCTGATATTTCATTTGGAGCTTTTGCCAGCATGTTCAAGATTAAGCAGAGAGGATTTTTTTGCTGGGTCAAAGCCTTAGAGATTATTGTGGCAGGAAAGGTCTCACTATTTTGCTATCTCTTTCATTTCCTATTTCTTGCTATTTTTGATAACACTTTCTAAATTAGTAAATATCTCACTTTAGGGAGCAAGCTATATGACCTGAAATGTATTAAACTTTTCTAAACTGAAAATGCTGAAGTGCAGAAGGAGAAACATTTTATTTCAAATGCACTATCTCAGCTCTTATCAAAGTGTAAAACCAGCACGAAAGGCTGATATTTACAATTTACTGCCCATTTTACCACTGATCACTTTGATGCCACGCTGTAGGTCTCCAGCAACAGGACTAGACTACCTAAGGAGTCAGATAATTCTAGCAGCGTGAATGCAGAGAGCATCAGTCCATACGATCAAAATCTTAGCTTATATGAAGTGGGAGAGAAAAAGCAATATATCTTCATTCCCTCAAACTTCTTCACAGTACTAGGAACATTTTAACTTCTGGTTTCAGCATCTTCTTGAACTCTTGAGCTTAGTAGCTACTAAGAGTCCAAGTAAAGCAGCTAGGCATGTTTAGGGTATGAGAATACCCCAGGCACACATGTCCACAGCAGGCAATGCTTGATTAAATCTTTGGATAATTGGTAGGTTTTTTTGGGATTTGTAACTCATATGGCTTTTCTGAGAATGTTTCTGCAAGCAGATTTTTTTTCTGATTTCCATTCTCTGCATGCAGCCAACAGGAACATGGTCCTCTTTGAAAGTAAAGAAATGCTTTCCAATGGGAACAGAGTTAGTAAAGATGTTACTTCCTTTTTAAATGCAGTTCATGGCGTTTCTGAGTTTTCTTAATGAATTCTGCTGCGGGAAATGGCCGTAAGAACTGAGCAGCAAAGAGAAGGGAAGAAGTCTTCCTGATCATAGATCCTTAGCAAGCTGGAACAACTCCTGAGAAGGATTTTGCGATTTCTGTCACATTTCAAATACTATGGATCTGACATGCTTGACATTGTAACATCATGGTGATTTGCAGCTATAACTCCATAAAAAATAGGGAGGACATGTTGGTTTTGTCGAAATTATATCTAATAATGTTCATTATTTTACTGCCATGTTGTCCCTTGATTCCAGCTTCTGAGTAGCTGCTATCATATTAAAGTCAAATAAATATTTTCTTTTGACACCAATAAAAAAACCACAATAAAAGTAACAACAATAAAAATATTTCTCAAAAATAAAACACCTTCTCTCCTTTTAGAAGATATTTTTTCACTTTCGTAGAATCATAGAACGGTTTGGTTTGGAAGGTACCTTAATGATCATCTTGTTCCAACCCCCCTACCGTGGACAAGGACAACTTCCACTAGACCAGGTCGATCAAAACCCCATCCAAATTGGCCTTGAACACTTGCAGGGATGGGGCATCCACAACTTTGTTGGGCAACTTGTTCCAGAGCCTCACTACCCTCACTTTCCTTGAGCACAGATTTTTTAACCAAAACCTTACTGACCTGAAGGTCAGTATATGTAATAATCTACCTCAGAACAATGAATACTTTAAGGTACTGCGTCTTGCTAACGACTGAGATTTGAAGTATCTTATTGCAATAAAGCCGGTTCGTAACTGGATTATGTACGGAAAATCTATTTCTAGCCTCCTCTCTTAGCAGAGATGGTGGAGAAATGGTTGAGGGCAATGACTGGGTTGGCAAATATGAAAATATATCACCTCAGATAATTTGGTTTTATTGTTACTATTTTTTAAGCTATTGTTATTATTTATGTTCCCAGATAACAGCAACCAAGATCAATAAAATAGAAATAAATGTAAAAATTAAATTTACTTTAAACTCTTTTCTGTTTTTTTTGTTTTTTTTTTTATGTTTTATTCAGCTTAGCCAGTCAGTTTCTTTTTTTTTTTTTTTAATGCTGTGGAGGTGTAATATACAGAATTTATTGGAAATCTTGTGGGATTATCTAAAACGTGTACAGTCACCACCTGTAGGTATTATTAAATACCAGTCTCAAAGCTGTAAAATATTTCATAGCACATTATCATGTTCTCTGTTTCCTACATGTGATATGATAAACATTAGAGTTTTGTGCAGAGAGGAGACTCCACAGTGGCCTGGGAGCACAGGATGCTGTGGCAGTCCCTACTGTGATTACCTGTATACATGGGTAGAGACATAATTCCTGGATAAAAGCAGGCCAATGGGTGGAAATGTAATGAGCTGTGGAGTCTGTGACAGCCTCCCAAGATCTGATGAGCTCCAGAGGCCAGCAGTCCTGCTGGATCTGCAAGAACAGAGAAACTTGGGACACCAAGGACCAGATAAAAGTGTAGGTGGTCACCAACATGTATGGACACCAGCAAGGAGTTGCACAATTCTGACCTTGTGTGGGGAGGTGGTAGCTGCTGTTTGCAAAGAACGACTACAGGGTCATAAGCATGCCTCGTGGGATGAGGGACTGTAGGGATCTTTCTGAAGACCAGCCCAGAAGCCACTGGCACATTGGGATGAGCTGCTGCTTCTGCAGCTGGAGTTCACTTCCCAACTGCAACTGGGTAATTGAGGGACCCCAAGTATGCATGGGAGTGAACTGTATGAGGAGTAAGTGAATGCACTGCGTAGACGGATATTTGCTATTAATAATGACAACTTGATTCTGTTCATGGTTACAGCTTAATTAATAAACGCCATTTTAATAGATAGCAGCTGTTGCCTATGGTTCTCCCTGACTCAGTGCTCTATCAGGGAAAAGGAAATCTAGAGCTAGTGTATTTATCACTACATGATATCACTATGTAATTATTTTGTGTGTTATCACTGTCTTTTTTAAAAAATGGGATTTACTTGACAGAGGAGAAGATGGAAAGAATGGAATGGGAATTGTTTACTGGTTACTTGAAGCAATCAAGTGCAAGAGTAAATCAACTGTTTTGTGTAATCTGGAGATGACCCAAGAATTCTATATTGTGGATGGACAGGAATTAATTCAATAATTATATCAAAATCAAGAATAATTATCTGACATTATTGCTGTTTAAAAAAATCATCATGTGACAAAGAATGCAATTTTACCCTCGCAGACTGTGTCTGAGGTTAGGTGTTAAAACTTAACAATTTGTTTAAGCTAACACAATGTTATACTAATGGCTCTATTTAAATATAGTAATAGACAATTTGAAAAACTGTTTTTGTTGATGTGAAGTAAATTTAACCTTCAGCATATAAAATAAATATTATAAATATATATATATAAACTTGGTAATACCAACATGTGAAATAATGCATCCATTTCTGATGCAGTGCTTGATTATATTTCAATAAACGCATACACATACACATAAATTTAGAAAGATCATTACGAAGCACAATAATCAGGAGGCAATATCAAGAGGTCATGACCTTCATATGGGTGATCTTCTGATTGCATTATTTTCATGATATGCTACCCTGTCAAAAATATTAACTATGCATCACCTAATGAGAAAACTTCATATGTTACAAAACTATCATAAAATATGAATAAATGCCAGAATGTTCATTGCATTTGTTCTACAGATAGGAAACTAATAGTAAATGAGTTAATAGCAAAATTAGACCATCATACATAAGCATACACAGAGAACAGTTATTCTGAACTGTGAATTCAGCAGTGTAGATCTGCAATATCTATTTCACAAGAAATCCAGAGATTTTGAAATTTTCTTTTGTTCCGACTTAGAAAAAAAGCAAAATATTTCTGGGTTTTCTGTCAAGTTTATCTGAAAATTTTGCAGCTGAAGTGGAAGTTGCATTGGAATTTCAAACATTTTATTTAGAACAGTAAAATAAGACAAATTTTTAAATACCTGTAATTTCAAACAAAGAAACAATATGTTCTCCATATAAGAGTATTGACAGAATTATTGAAACTCTTCATGCTTTTTCCTCAATATGTTTTGTTTAAAATAACTGTATTTTTTGAGGAAGCTTTATTTTAATGCCTTTTAATAAGGCTTTTGAAATGTTTCCAGCTCTCAGGAGCATGCTTCCAGGGTGTTCCTGACTGCAGATTAAAGTCTTTAACGGCAGGGTCTCTAGACCTCATTTTCCCACTGGAACTGTACATCTCCACCCTTCATTACTCATCATTTCTTTCTGCTGATCTTCTGATCTTCATTTGCTTTCTGATAGCATGGTTACATAGAGGGCAGAAAAGCACAAGAAGCCAGTTTGGACTTGTTAGGAGCAGGACAGAGTGAACACAACAAGAACTTGGAGTTGATAGGTTCCAGGAGAGAAAAGTCTGAAGCTGACAGATCACTTTAGATTAGTGGATCCCAAATTTTTGTGGTCAATGGATTACTGTCAGCCATCAAAGCTTCTCACCATCCACTCAGTATGCACGCTCACCTTTGAATCAGAGGCGAAAGCACTGTGGTAGGGACATTGCTCCAGTGACCAGCTATGCCTGGTCTTATGTGCTTGAGCCTCTTGAGGCACTAGAAGTTTGCAGACCACAGTTTGCTTCCACAACTTCTACACATGGGTGTGCGTCATCCATACCTCAGGCCTGTAACGGAAAATGCTGACTAACCTCTGAGGCTGAACTTGCCTTCTCTTGCCCGGGTATTGTCACACACTGGTAGAAAAGGGCCTGCTTTCCCCAACCAGGAAACATTATATTTGATAAATAAACCCTGATAAATGAGTAACTGGGCAAGCTCAATCCTCTGTACCCTAACAGTAAAAATATACAACAAATATTCTGCTAAGGATGATGTGTTTTACATCTTTGTTTCAGCTTTTACTTCTCTGCCTGAAGCCCTCCAAGAGCTGTACTTTACCACTCCCCACAGCTAGAAGTCCTGCCCCAGCTTTCCCCACCTGCAGCGGGACAGGTGGAGGGGCTGTCCGCAGAAAGGCACATTGTAGGTGGTGTGAGTGGAAAGCAATGGAGTGTGTGGTGTGGGATTGCTCTTCTTTCCTTCTGCTCTTTGTCTCTAGTTGTGGCAGCAGCTGTTATTTTTTACCCTTGTCCAGCTCTTTCTGTGGCTTTTGGGGGGAAAAAAAAAGCTGGACTGTATTAGCAATTAGCTGAGTGGGAAGGTGTCCTAATTTACTTGCAAAGGGCCAGGTGAAGAGATTCATGGTCTGAAGCTCATGAGGAAGACAAAGATGGGAGAGAGAAAACAGCTTTTCTGTATAGCACCTTTGTGAACCTGCAGTAATCATTATTTTGTGTTACTTTGCTCCTTTTTTTTTTGCTTTCTATGGCTTTGAAAGCATAAAAATTGTCACCTTGTGTCCTATCAACCTATCCAGATTGTGGTAACAGGGAAAGCTCAGAGCAGAGTAGGAGCATAATAAATACTATAATTTGAGTAATCTTTTTCCTTGCCATATCTTCCTCTATTTCACTAATCAGTAGTTAAGGCCCTCTGACCAGGAGTTTCAAGCAGACTCTCACATTCAATTTGTAAGTAAGATTCAGCTATATTTAGAGAAGAAGAAATAAAGTGTTTATTACACGCAGTGAAAGGCACTTTTGATTAATAAATGGAGTCCTACCACTTGAGGCTGCTTTGTGACATCTGTCTCCCAGAGTTTTGGAGGTTTGTTGTAAGTGGAACAGGACAGACTCTGCCTTCTCCCTGCCTGCTGAAAGGACACGTTTTCTCTTTCTGTCTCTTACAGCCTTCTACACAATTGCAGAGTATTTTCTCTCTTTTTCTTCTCTTTTGTGTGGTAAAGATGGTAAATCTGCAGTAATAGTTTTTCTGTCATCTTTCACCTCCAATAGTTTTTCTCTCTGTTTGCTTGTTCCTGTGATTTTATAAATCGGGGCCCACTGGGTGTCTGGCACGTTTACCTTATGCGTTTGTTGTGTTTTCTGATGGAGGCACCGAGAAGGCCGAGAGTAAAATACTTTTCTGCTTACAAACCAAGGATGAAAGCAACCTGCCTTTGCAATTTTCCTGCTGAATGGGAGTCAGAAGGTTGAAATACTGCTTACTAAGCACAGGAATTATTATTTTGCCAACAAGCTTGTCTAAATTAACCACAGAAAAAGAGCATAAAATGAAGCTTAAAATGTTTGTTTTGTCTTTGGAGAGGAGGTGAAAGTTGCATAATTTTGCATGATTACCATTTAGTCCCCCAGAGGTAAGGTTAGGTCAGCATTTGCAGTTTAAACTCCTGTTTCCAGAGGTTAACAACTCAGCTGTAAGGCTTCAGTCTCAGTTTAACATTTGGCAGAGCAGCTGCCTTGAAATAATACCTCTGGTACATATATATAATACCTTCTCCCAGAGGGTCTCGGAGCACTTTAACACACTGAACTATGTAATGACTTGTTTCATCCGTCATCAAAATGTGTCCACTTTTGAAGTGGAACATAATCTTGGAATGCAGACATTTATAACAGTTTAGGTAAGGAAGGAATGATCATGCTGAAGTGAGGCTACAAAAGGAATTAATATATTCACATATCTGCAAAAATTAGAACATTTTGCTTTTCCTCGTATTTTAAGTGAGTAATATTTTCTCTTTCTTTACATATGCTTTTGTATTCATAATTATAGTACAGCAATGATAAGATTTGAGATCATATTAAAAGAATAAAGGCTTTTTTTTTATTACTTTGAATTCTTTTAATCATTTCCACTTGCAAAACCTTGTCTAGTACCTTTCTATTCAATGAGATTATGCTCTTAGTTATCTAACTGTTGCTTAAACAAAATGGAACAATTTTTAAAATACAATGACATTTAAATCTCAGATTAAGCTAATAAACATTAAACATGGCTATAATTAGCTGTTGCACATGGAGGGATGCAATTCACTCATAAGAGAGAAGTAACAATATACTTTGTTGATATAAACCAATGACTTAAGAAAGCTTGATAGTAAATGCTACAGTGGTTTAACAAGATTTGATGGCAAGATACACTTGATTACTTACTGCATAGAAGACAGAGTTAGAAAAAGCGTCAGGGAGACCCTCCCATTGAGTCATGAGGTTCAGAAAGGACCCCCTTGCTTTCTAAGCTCCTTCTCAGAGAGGAGTTTAGGTGTGGCTGGATCCAGTCCTAGTTCCAGACTTGGCCAATGGTTTATGTCTAAAGGATTATATGTGCACCACCAACCCTTAATATCACTTAGCTAAAATTGCAAGATTGCTCTTATTCCCAATTCATATATCAGGGATCTGATGCTATAAGGATTCTCTCAACCTCAAGGATTAACCTTTGGAGGCATCTGTACTCAAAAGGAAATCCTGGCATGCAGCCCACTGCTGTGCAGGAGACCTCAAAGGGCTCTTGGGCTGCTCACTATGGAGTAAGATAGTTGACTAATAGTCGTATTTGCACACTGCCTGGAGATGTTACTTTCTTCCAAATTTGGCTGGAGTCAGACATTGACCAGCACTGTGATTAGGTGAGTGCATCACCATAAATTATCACTTGGCTATTGTGTTGTTATCTGTCTTCTCTGACTCCACTTTGAGACAGATGCAGCCATCACAACCAGAGGCATCCATCACACTGCCACTGGTCATTATCACTTCAGCAGGGATACAGGAAAAAGGTCAGGTAGGATAGGTAGAGGAAGGACACTGTCACATTAGCACAGTACTTCCTACTAAAGAATCAACATGTTAGCATTGACAAGGATTATTTCTCAGTTTGCAACTTCAGCAATGTTATTGTCAAGAACTTGTAAAGATAGATAGCAGTGGTCAAACAAATCCATGTGTCTGAAGTTAGGTTCTGGTTCACTGTTTAGTTTCTGACATAAAAATCAGATTATTTTAAAACATGCTGACCATAATGGGAGCAAGTAAAGGAGTTTAAGCTATCCTGGAGTGAACAGGGGTACTGTTGTGGCTTGACACCAACCAGGAACTAAGCACCACACAGCTGCTCACTCACTCCCCCCACATCAGGATAAGGGAGAGAGTAGGAAGAGTAAAAGTGAGAAAACTTGTGGGTTGAGATAAGGACAGTTTTAGAGGTAAAGCAAAAGCCACGCACACAAACAAAGCAAAACAAGGAGTTAATTCACTACCTCCCATTGGCAGGCAAGTGTTCAACCATCCTCAAGAAAGCAGGGCTCCATCACACGTAATGGTTACTTGGAAAGGCAAAATGCCATCACTCCTAACATCCCCCTCCTTCCTTCTTCTTCCCTCCACTTTATATACTGAGCAGGGGAGTCATACGGTATGGAGTATTCCTTTGGTCAGTTGGGGTCAGCTGTCCCAGCTGTGTCCCCTCCCAATTCCCCATGCACCCCAAGTCTACTTGCTGGTGGGGTGGTGTGAGAAGCAGAAAGTGCCTTGACTCTGTGTAAGCACTCCTCAGCGGTAACTAAAATATCCCTGTTATCAACACTGTTCTCAGCACAAATCCAGACCACAGCCTCATACTAGCTACTATGAAGAAAATTAACTCTATCCCAGCCAAAACCAGCACAGATACCTATATGAAAAAATCCTTCAGAGAGACGTGAGGTGTTAACACATCAGAAAATCAGGACACTAGATGATTACATGTGAATTTAGGTGACTGATATAGTCAGTCAGGTTCGAAAATGCTCTCTTTGCTTTATTCTTCAGGAACAAAGCATTAAATGGTTACCTTGAATAAAAAAGTGTGCACTGACAAACTAAGCATGTCAACACCTACCTGCTTCCTTGCAGTAGTGTCTAAGGCTGTCTATAGCACCTAATGAGAGAGGCATTTGCTTGCAGTCAAGTGGGCTGTTTAGTTATTAATACGCTCCTTGACACAGTTTTCGCCCTCGCCAGAGGAATAACATTCATCAGGGACAGTGCCCAAGTTTAGACATTGACATCCCATTCTGGGAAGGGAAGTCGGGAATTTGGGTTTATGGATGTACTTTCTCCAAAGACTGGAGCTTGGCCCTGGCTTGCTCTGTAGCCATGGTATGGACACAGCCCTGGGGATCTCAGGTGCTCAGCTTCCAGACTTCAGTGAAGCCTAAGCAAAATCAAAGGACCAAGTCACAGCATGTAGGGCAGTTCTGAGGAAAAAAGCAGGAGCCATTTAGTCTAAGGAGAGAAACCCTAGAGAATCTCAGAACTCTTCACCACCTCAGTGTGTGGACAAGATGATTGGCATACTAGGTGCTTAAACTCAGCCTAAATCTTGCTATAGGCCTGTAAGTCAAAAGAGATTTGATATGGGGACATAGCGTGTCTAAACATATGTTATGAGTAGTGGCAAATGAGCTCTGAATTGAAGCAGTAACTCAGCACTAACCGTGTGTTAATCTGCTTGCTAATCAATTTATAAGGGTGTGCCAGCAGACTCCAAGTGTGAGCAGAATTATTTTGAATCTGGCCATGACATACTATTTACAGATACCCAGAAGTTGTGTTTCTGATCTTGTTTTTAGTGGAATAAATCCCAAATGATGTCAAATGAATTTCTTCAAACCAAAATTAAGCCAATAACAACATTAAAATACCTGGAATGTTTTTCTGCCAGTTAGGTTAGTTTATAGATACCTTAGATCCAAAATAAAGCTTATGCCTTAGCGGTATTCTTTGAGAAAACAAACATAGGTAACAAACATAGGTCTATTCACCTAAAAAATGCCTTTGTGGTAGTCAATTCAAAGGAACTTTGCAGACTTTGTAGCCCTGAAGCTACTGATTCTTAGTGACAGGTAAATTAAATCTGGCTCTTCTCTTACAGCTTAATCTGTCTCAGCCAGGCAAAAATGTAAAAGGGTCATAGATCAAAGTGAGTTCTAGCTGGCAAAGAGGAAAGACTGGGAAAAAGATTACCTAAATTCTCAAGGTTATTAATGATTTTGGATATTTGAATTTTGAGGCTTCTGATTTGAAACAGCTTAATAGATCTTCATCATCAGAGTGCTGTTGCTCAGCATCTTATATTTGAATCCCCACAGAGAGTCCTATAAACACCTCTGAATCCAGACTCAAGCAGGCAGGATCCTAACAGAGAGAATTTCAGTGGAAGTTGAAATATTGCAATGCTCCCAGGTTTTTAGAAAGCAGTCAGTAGTAGCTAAGGTTTTCAGAGCTCCTGCAACAAAAATATTTTCCTTTTTATTTTTGGTTTTTTTTTTTTTTTTTTTACTGCAGCAAACATCCAGTTCAAAGCCCTCTAATCCACTTTGCTTGAAGTTTGGCTACACACACTCTCCAAGCATGGTATGAGCGTTACTTCCTCCAGTGACAACATTAAGCTGTTTCTTTCTGGTTGCTTTTTGTTTTATCTATAAATGCTCTCAAGTGCTCCAGTATGTACATATAAATTACACCTTGCCTGTTCCATCCCAGCCTGACCTCAGCCAGCACTTAGCACTCTGTCCTTCAGCAGGTCTCATGGAGCATCACCTGTCTGCTCGCTGCTCAGATCACTGAAGACCACTGCAGTAGTACTACTTCAAGTTTTAGACTCCTCAGATACCACACACAGTAAAGTAAGCAAGGTTTTGAAACCAAAACCATTTTATCCTGCCCTTTTAAATAATAAAAAAGCTCACCTCTCCCCTGCTATAGGATAACAAGAGAGCTACACAGTATTTGCGTGTGTTTCGTAAATAGAGACAAACTGATTTTTTTTTTTCACAATTTAACCTCTGCAAGGAAAAAATAAAAAGAAAGTAAAACTCCAAATTATATATATTTAGGACATGATCTATGGCAGGAAATTGTAGAGCATTTATGTTTCAAATTTTCCTGTTTTCTTTCCCACAAAAAACCAAAATTCTGATTTTCCAGAAAAATCCAAACAGGTGTAAGGCCTGCCATGGGGATTATGGCAATTCTCTCTTCAAATACCTCTCAAAAGTCTAGTGAAATGGCTTCAGAGTGTGTGTGGTGGGTTTATTTTAAAGCTACAAACTCTGGAATCATTTGGATTCCTTTTAGTCCTATGGCAGTCCTGCAGGAAAACTTGGAGGGCCACAGCCCTTAAGTGCTTATGCATCAGTGAAAACACTTGATGACCGAGACCTTGCTATAAAAGATATTTTTTGATAAAATTCAATTTTTCATTAAGAAACTCCTTCAGTAGAAAGCATACAAACAGTTCTGATGCTAAATCAACAAGTTATTTTCTAAAATTGTGATTATTATTAAGGCACAGTGGATGGAGACTATGGAACTCTCCACCCTATATCCCTTGCACTGAGACCTAACTCAAAGCTTTGTTTGTTTCTTTGGGCCTTTTTTTTCACCAGAATACCCTAAGTGGAGTTTTTCATTGCTTAAGTCCAGGTGGAACCAGTTTCATGGATTACAGAGCAAATGAACACTAGGATTATTTTTTGTTGGAGCAAGGACATCCACTGGTTCTGTCCCTTAATATGCCCGTTTATTATGAACAATTACATATGTCTCTGGAAACTGTATGATATCATATGGAATACAATGATTGGGCTAAATGAGGTGCTTTATGGACACAATTCAACATTAACTTTGAATTTCCTGGCTTTTGTTGGTTTTTGTCACAACCTTAGCATTTTTCAAACATACAATCATAACATTAAAAAAATAAATCTGTATTTTAACCAAGATTTATTATACCCCAGTGAGATAAAACTTGTTTTCACTGTTCAGTAATAACATGATTTATTTCCATGCAGCTGAACAGTAAAAAAAAAAGAGAGATAGATCTGAATGAAAAATAATACTTCCTAACAAAAAAAAAAGTAGACCTTTACAGGAACTTAAAAGAAATCTCAATCAGCCCCAAGAATGAATATATATAAGTCTCTCTTTCTGACAGATTTGTGATATAATTTGCCTATTCTTAAGTATAATTTAATATGAAAGCATTGATCTAAGTTGCCATTTTTAAAGTTTTCTGAAAGATTGAGGATCTGACACCCCCTCATGTATTCGGCTGCTGGGTAGACTCAGAATCGCTGTCACTAAGTCACCAGCTACCGTGAACTCCTTAAAGGGGATTACTCACTATTTTGCCATCTCTGGTCTTTGTGCAAAGCTACATAGATGGCAAGAGTTCGGTGAGACGTGTACGCTGAGCACCACTGGTGGCATGTGGCTTGTAAGGCTCTCTAACAGATAGATATATATATATATATATATATATGTATATAGTTTATTTTTTAATGTTTCAATGTTCTCCTCCCATTGAGTCCCAGGTGCTCTATTCAAATATAACCAGAGGCAGATCAGAGCTGGGACACTTCATTCACTTGAAAGGGAGGAGGATGATCTCCAACTACTGACAAGAAGAAAGAGTAGAATGGCAACATCCCAGACAAGGATATTGCTTGGTACATGCTTTCTTTAGTCCAAAGTCCAGTGTCCAGTGTTGCATATCAATAGTAGGGAACTTTTCCTCACCTCTATTATCTTTTTCTCTCCTTTTTAGGGGAGTCTGTTCTCTTAGTAGCTTCTTTGGACTGTTATAGTCTAGGAACTCCCACTTCGGGACTGAAAACATCATGCTTGAAAGGTCCCTTCCAACCCAAACTATTCTATGATCCACTCCACTCAGAGTGTGCAGTCTGAAAAGTTCCATGAAGCAGACAAACAGAGTCAATCTCTCTGCTGACTGAGAAGTCTTGGTGGCTATTCATATTCATTTCCCTTCCTCATTCACCCCTGTTTGCCTTCAGGTATTCTCAAATACATGGTTTAACTCAGATGCTTTCTATTTTATGCTTTGCAATGCGTCAATCATAGCAGTGCCTAGGTGACACAGTCATATGGGAATTAGTCATCTCCTATTCATTGGTTCGCTAGTAATTTGAGTTGTCTGATTCTCAGACTGATTTAAGAAAGCATCTAATTATCCTGGGAAAATTTCTTTGAAAACATATGAATGGATTTTTCAGTTCATTAAAACTCTACTGTGATTTCTTTATAGATAATTTTTCCAATAAACAATTGCAATTTATATTTAAATAATGTAAATCTTTATAATTTGCTAGAACTTTATCCAGCTGGAAACAGCTGAATAAACCCCAGATATTCTCATGGAAGCTAACTTTAGTTTACTAAGGCTCATCTTTTCAGGCTGTCTTCAAAGTCAGTGGAGAGGTAGGTTTCCAAGCACAAGTCAGAGTAGGAGTCTTCCTTAGGTGGTCTAATCACTCACTATGTTAGAAGTCTGATATGTCTGCACTTCTTTGGATAATAAACTCAGATATTTAAGAGGACTCACTCAGACTTTTATCCTGTAGATGTTTAAATAGAATCTCTTGCAATACTGGGTCTAGGAAAGTAAGTATCTTGCATCTACGATATCCTATATCATGTGTGGATACATGATCTCGTATCTTGTACACGAAAAATCGCAGAGCAAGTTACTATCACATACAGAAACACTTGGGCCAATATTTGTTGTCCTCATTGTGCCTCAATCCATTTCACTATCATGTTCCTATTTATTTTGGCTGACAGGGTACTGAGCCACTAAGACCACCTGCAGCACTCTTTCAACGATGAGAAAATTGGTGAGGGAATTTGGAAAGTTCAGAGTCTTGCTGTGGAAGATGCCAGCAACAAAAACGCTGCTGAAAGGGTCATTTTCTAGTTCCTCTCTTTTCTTCCGCGCCTCACTCCTAGACATGCAGTCCTGCTGCTGGTTTTGTATCAGCCCCAGCACTTACCAGATCCCTCTGTGAACCCCTTCTATGTGCTAAAGCTGCAAAAATCAAAACTAGAAAGCTCATTTATTTTGTGCCCTGATAATGAATTACAGTGATTTACAAAGGACCTGTCAGAAGCCAGACCCAGACAAAGAGAGGGAACAGGATTGCAGAGCTGGGGAGAAGAGAGAAGGTGAGGTGCCACGGGACCATATCACCTTTTGGGAAAGTAAATCTTATATCCAAGGCAACCTACACATTTTCAGCAAAAAGACTGACTAGGGCAGAAAGTAACATGTAATGCTTGCCAGGAGGAACCAGGAACAGAGAAGAGATCACTCCCATTTTGCTCATACTGAGCTACACGGGCAACTACCTGGCCTCTGTATTCTAGGTGACTTTTCCCCTTGATTATTTTCTGAACAAACTCTAGTGTCTGATCAATAGATGGAGTGAAACTGAAGTAACACCACCTACAATGTTCTTGAATTGTGAGTCTGTGGTTCCCTGGTTGTCCTTTTGCCTAGTTTCTCCGTAAGCAAAACCTGTCATTGCCAGGCAAATGAACCATAAACCTTATCTGTATTTTTTACTCCCTTACCCTCCAAAGCAGATTGGCTGCAAGAGAACTGCCTACTGGGAGTGGTCCGCTGCTTATGCCGTTTTGTCCATTATGCCTAAGAATAATTTGAGAGTGTGCAAGTTGGCATAGGTTAAAAGCAGGCCAAGGCCTGTTCTAAAATTAATCTGATACTTCACAGATGTAGCTCTAGTCTTTTTTACATGTTACAATTCTATAATTTTCTGCCTGAAGTTTCACCTCAGGTACTTACACAATAATCATTCTTCAGTGGTAACTGCTGTCACTCCTCAAAAGAACAGTAGAAAACTAATGGGAAGATTGAATGTTCCATGAAAATATTATAGAAACACAGGAAAATTTACCTTGGAACAGCTCTATGGAGTTGATCTGCGCCAATCTTATGCTTAAAGCAGGAATAGCATCAAAGTTACCAGGACCTCCAGTTCCTTTTCTGCAAAGTAGCTTTCTAGTTTTTTTGGCATCCAGGATCACAGGATTACAGAATGACAGGATGGCTGAGGTTGAAAGGGACCTCTGGAGGTCATCTAGTCTGAAACTAGTGCTGAAGCAGGGCCACCTAAAGCCAGTTGCTCAGGACCATGTCCAGATGGCTTTTGACTATCACCAAGGATGAAGACTCCACAACCTCCCTGGGTAACCTGTGCAGTGATCAGTCATCCTCACAGTGAAAATATGTTTTCTGATGTTCAGAGGGAACCTCCTGTGTTTCAGTTTGTGCCTATTCTATAAGAAAAATTCTGAGAAGGTCTACAGACAGTTTTCTTGAAAGAAAAAGATATTGGAACAGCTAGTGGGTTAAAACATAAATAACAGGTTGGTCTACATGATGTCTGGAAGTTCTTTCCAACTCCAATTATTCTATGATTCTATGATTTAAGTTAATATATGTGATTTTGCTAACGTGATAAAGAAGTTCTGGGGTCATGTCATTCTTAAGCGGTCATAAAGCAGAAACTGTGACTCATAGCTGTGTGAAACATAATTAAAGGCATCATAAGCATGAAATGATTGTTTTCACTGACTTCTCAAAAAGTGTTTGCTTTATTAAATTAAATACTTGGCTTGTCCAAAACACTAAATCTAAATTAAAGTTAAGATCACTTGCAATGTAAAAGTCAAACTTGCTTAATTATTATTAAAATAGTTTTACACCAGTGTGTGTTTAACAGAACAGTTACACAGACATAGAGCCAAAGTGTCTAGAATCACTCCTAAAAACCTGAGAATGTTTCCCAGACAGAAAGCAAAAGAATGATTATAAATCCTTTTCTTTACAAGTATCTCTTTTCCTTCCTATTTTTTGCTTCTAATCACACCAGTACAGTCAGGATAATACATTTCTCCTTGACCTTTTGTTTCCAGCTATGTTGAACAATTTATCCCAATTAAGTCACTTCTGTATCTGGTCTCAAAAAATGGCATCATACAGTATTGAGACCATGTCACCAATACATTACTTAATTTTACAGCCTTCCTGATATATCGGCTTTTACTAATCCTTTTTTTTTTTTGTGGATTGAACAATCCTTTTGTGTGATTGAACAAAAAAAAAAATATATTTACACTCAAGTCCCTCTGGAGTACTCATCTAGATGAGTAACTTTTCTCCTGGACACCTTAGCTGAATGCTTAACAGTGGTCCACAATTCCTGGGCTAGCAGAAGTGGAGGTTTCGCTTAACAAGCCTTTCTTTTTATAGGTCAAAAGCATTATTTACCTTCACATCAGTATCCAAACCATGGAAGGAAACAGAAGAGAAAGCAAATAAGCAGATCTAATTGACTTAGAAAAAGACCGGGTTTGGATGGCTTGGTTTCTCTTGTGAAGGCACACAGTTGTTGAGCCATACACATGTAAATACAGCTGCCAGTTAAAAGCAGAGCACATCTAATATTGGATATTCTGGGAAGATGATGAGTGTTATTTTCTGACTTACAAATTTATAGCTAGGGGTTCAGGTCCGGTTGAGCTTGATACCTTTGAAAAATCCTATTCTCCAGATCTCACTCCATGAGCTTAGCTAATTCATACCTATGTCTGCACACATGCTTTTTTGTAAGGGACAGGGGAAAAGAGCAGCTCCTCACTGTGCTCATGGGAAAATTCTGAGTTCATCAGATTTTAATTGCCATTATTTTGGGGTCATTTTGTTTTAGTCTCTGAGCAGCGATGGACATTTTTTGCACTGTGAAAAGTGTGAGAGGAATCTGACCAGCCTGACTGATACAAATCAATTATGTTGTTGATCAGTACATGTCTAAGGGAAGTTTGGGCCTCCTGTGTGTATTCTACCTTATTTATTTCTCTTCAGAGAGAGAGACATCAGAAGTCTGTATCTTACATATGCTTTCTTTTGTCCATAAGGGATTTTATATCTTTGTATATGACAGTTGTTGTGCAAAAATAACCTGAATCAAATGAGCAGACAGACCATTTGGAGCAAGTGAAACTTGTTTCTCTAAGGATTATATGTTTTCTAATAAAGCTTCTAATCTTCAGTCAATAAAAGGAGCGGGAAATGGAAAATTGTAGTACCTGACAAAAATATGAATGACCTTCTTCAGGAGTTACAGTAAATTATTCCTGGAACATTGTGCCACATTTTGATAATTCTTTGATGTTATCATTGTGTAAAGAGGTAATTCAAGACTGCCTCAGAAATCTGAGATTGTAAATATTCTAAAATACTGGCAGACATAATCTACCAGAATTCATCCTTAAAGTTAACGCCCATCTCCCACCAATGTTGAGTGTGTTAAATTTTGCCCCCAATTTCTCTCTTTTCCAGAAGAAGATAAGGAAGATTTTAAGAGACTCTCATTCTCTTTCTTCTTTTGTGAATAAGAAGGAAAAAGAAAGAACAAAAATATCCCCTTTCTGAAATACATGATTCACAGCATAATACTCATTTTAGCATTTGTAAAAACTGAACAAGGATAACAAGAAAGGTACCTGCAAATTTTGACCTTAACAAGTGTAGAAATTTAACAACAATCAAATTCTTGTGAATATGAAAGTAATGGTGGTGAAAGGTGATATATTGATGATTCATCCCTAAATAAAACACAGGGTAAAGGATGAGAGGGTTATTGAATGAAAGGGAGATGTGCTAGTGAAGACAATGAAAAGAAAAAGTAATGTGATATAGAAGCTTTAAAAAAAGAGGATCACAGAAAAATGACCTAAAATGCTAATCAGAGCTGACATTTTGAGTTAGGCTTGGAAAAACCCCTGTTTCTAGAGCTCAGGAAGCCCAGTGATACAGGGAATTAATGGTCTGCTAAATATTGCTTGATTTAGGAGACTGTCTGCTAGAGAATGCCTAACAATCCTGTTTGCCTTGACACTTGCTTAAGCTTATCAGGGACTGGTATTTGTCAAGAAACTGGTATTCGTCAAGGACTAGTATGTCTAGCAAAGGACGGGATGTTAGTTCCACCACAAATTCGGTCAGAAGTCGGGAGACTGCTGAAATTACCAAGTGAAAGCAGAGCATGGGTGAATGACTAAAGTTTATCTACAGGAAGATCAGACCTCTGAAGAAGTAAACGACCACCAGAGACAGATCTGAAATGCTAACACAGGTGTTTTTTTTAATAACCCTGCTTCACTTATGCATATGTATGTCTGTATTGTGCAATGCTATGGATATGTATACCTGCACCGGATAAATTTTTGGTAAAATGTGCTGTCTGTGTGCGTGCTTTTGGAGGAGCAATCCCCAATGCACCTGGCGCCGAATAAACATGCCTGCTTTATAACTCTTTCCGAGTTGTAGAGTTTGATCCTTGCGTCACCAGTATAATACAGGGACACAAAATACTGGGATACCACCAAATACTGCAATTTGATTGAGTATTTTGAGTGAAGCTTCCCTCCTCACTGGATATAGAGAATAGGAGCAATGTCTGCTCTAGATAACAAACACATTGCTGTGAGGAGCTGAGGAAGATGAGGCTCTTAGCATAGATACACAGAACGAGATGTCTCAAATCAATTGTGAAAATCCATTAATTCCTGAGTGAATCTAGCTTGAAGAATCAAACTGCTTGGATCACACCCACCTCCATCTTCTTAAAACTACCAGCTAAGGAGTACAAAAGTCTTCATTGCACGGTAAGTTTATAAACTGCATTTTCAGTAAAACTCTGTAAACTTCAAGTGTTTAAATCTTTAAGTTAAAAAAAAAAAAGTTTCAATGGCAAGCAGCATTCTGAAAACAAGGAGTTATGAAGGCATTTTTTGTTGATAGAGACTTTCCAATCATTATTATCTCACAGTCTGTCCTTTACAACATCTCTGTCTCTTTTTTTGGCCAAGCTTTATGTTTAAATGGCAACTCTGTGTGTGGTGCTGAAAAGGTAAGGGATGAGAAACATGTGAAAATGGATAATGAGAGGGAAAAATTAAATGGAACTATTAATGGTCACAAAAAAGGCTATCTTGACTGGAAGCTCCTGTGTGATCATGTAAAAGTAAGATTTGCCTATGAAATTAGATACTTTTGCCTCTCTTGGTGGGCCCATGAGATAGTCAAAGGTAAGGGTAAGGGCAAGGATGGGGAGGAGAGGAGAGGTTCAGAGAGGTTCGGTTCGGAGAGGTTCGGAGATGTTTGGAGAGGTTCGGAGAGGAGAGGAAATAATTTTATCTCTTGGAGATTCAGAGGTTCCCAGTACTCAAGATTTCAAAAGTTACCGAATACTGAATTTCTTTTCATTTTCTGTGAGAAAATTTTTTTTAGGGTTGGTTGATTTAGTGAGCATAAAAATCTAAGGCATTTTTTTCTGATTTTCTTTCAATATAAAGTGGCATAGACAATATGTCAATATGTGGTTTAAAAAAATGAAAGTACTTTTCTGAAAATCTTAAAATAGATTTTTCAGCACACATGGAGCTTCTCACATTAATTTCTTCCTAATGCTAAATTCAAGAAACTCTCTGCCTGTTCATGAAATTTTGATTTTGATGGAAAATTTTCCACTAGACTTTATCCAAGCAGCTCTATAGATGACCATGAAAGAGAAGGTGCAGCTCACTTCTTGCAATTAAAAAATGATATATAAATGGAAGCAAAAGCTCATCTACTGCCAATTTTCAGAAGGTATTTTTCCCCTTGCAGTACTGTAAGTTTTTCTGATCAAAACTGCCAGATGTCTACCAGAGAGTGCAGTGATTTGTTCATATTATCAGCTATTACAATACGGATGAGCATAATGATAAGTCAAACTCATTTAGTAGCAAAGATTAATAATGAAATAGTTTAATTAAGACTAGGATCTGAATCAAAATCCAAATGTTCCCTTACTTGTGAAAGGAAATTCACAGTCCGAATCATAAAACTCATGCTCATCAGTAATTTTATTGCACTGAAGCAAAATTATCAATGATACTTCACTTTATTTTTAAGCAGTTCATTAGTTTGATTTACTCTGGTGATTACGTAAGAGATACCATTAGTAGGCAAAAAGTTACCAGGAATTATGTGTTATTCTGCAGCTTTGTCAAGCATGGCTCTTTATGTTAAGGATTGGCTGGAAAGTGTGCCTCATTTAATACAGCCACAGCTAGAACGGTCATGACCTGTGAGGATTTTGTTTAACCTAGAATAAAGAGGTAAAAAAACCCAACAAAACAACAGTTTTTGTTTCCATTTTATGCTATCAAAATGGGATCATTTATAGAGATGGAGGCTATTCCAGGTAAAATAATGATCCACAGGGTACTTAGCACAAAACAATGAAGGAAACAACCTCAGGTTTAGTTTTAGAAATGAACCATACTGTATCAGTTATTCAGATCAACTTCTAGCTCTTTCACTCAAAGGTGTTGGTAGAAAAAGTTTGGTAATAATTTGTCAAATGTTTGAACCAATTGCATGACACCAATGTCACTAATGTAATGAGTGGGCCTGGTGAAGCACATTCCTAAATCAGAGGTTAAAGCCATGGAGTGCATTTTTGTGGACATAATGTAGATCTTTGTAATGCCATGGATCTTTAAAATCTTGTTTTCTTTTCTCTTTCCCTCAAAGAGGTATGTTTAAGGTTAGAAATTGGTACAACACATTGCAATTATAGCATCTTGCATTTGACATTTTCAAAGCTTTTCAGTATGGTGGTCATATTTTGCCTTTTTTTTTTTTTTTTACGAAGAGGGAAACTGAGGCCTTAACAGCATGAGGCCTGGGATGCTCTGTTATATGTAGGTACCTTGCATTTCAAGTGAGAAAGTGACTACTGTAAGATCCCTGGGGCCAGGCAGCAGCTGCAGTCCTTAACCATACCCCATCCACCTTTTACATCTGCGGATCAAGAAGGAGAGGGGAGGGGTAGTAGGGAAAAACACAGGTATGGAGAAAGAAGGCAGAGGAGATTGAGAGAGAGCGAGAGAGATTAGCAGGAATTAAGAGTGTTTGGAAATGAAAGGGGAAAGTATTAATCTATTCCTGATTCAAAATATATGGGTACTGTCTTGTCTTGTGCAGTGTAAGTGACAAGTATTTCTAGACTCTACAGCGAGGTTAGGCAAAATTCCCTGGAGTTGCTGTGTTTCTTTAGCTGAGAAGCTCTTAAAGACTTAAATGAGAATACACAGCCTGTAGGGTGGGGTTCAGCCTGCCTAATTTATGGGTGGGATTTGAATCTACCCAAGTTTAGTCACAAACACCTAAGCTCTGCTAACTCCCAGGGAACCACTCAGCATGCCTATTTTCCAGGACAATCCCAAGTAATTATTAGGCTGGAGTGAAGCTTCGCCTTGCAGCTCTCAATGGAGCCTCCATGTCCCTGACATTGCTGGCATAGTGGCTCAGCTTCAGCTGCAGGACTGAAACGTGCATGTTGTTCATGCAGAGTACAGCCCCGAGCTCCTGTCTTCTGGTAGGATGGTCACATGAAAGTGGGCAGTATCTTTAATTCTCCTACAGATGGATTTAGTTATAGACCTTGCCATGGGAAATGGGCTGAATACTGGTAGTCCTTTGCTTTTACTTAGATAGTTGTAGATAAAAGAGTTACCTATTTTCCCAGTGCACCTTGAGTTTAAGAGCCTAGGAAACTTTTAGATTAGATAGGAAGGTCCTTTAGGTAGTGTAAGCAGACCTACAAGTAGCCTATTGACTGGACTGTATGCAGCTTATGAGGGTTGAGAGCCGTAGTTATCTATACCCAGCTTCAATCAAGATAATGAATTTTCATCTCTTTTAACATTTCTTGGGTATACAGGAGCCTCATCGGAACTGGGAACCAAAACACATCCTCCTTCCTCTTCCTTTTTTTTCTAACCATGAGCCCAGTCTTGCTCACTGAGGGTCTCTTTTTCTATTCTCTTTTCTTCCTGTTCTCTGTATATATATATATATATGAAAAAAACCTCTATCTTTTAACAAATCATTTATCAAGGCAAAATATATTTTTATCCTTCAGTTCTGATCTGCTCAAGTTAACAGGTACTATTATTATGATGATTGACTGTGCATTGACATAAGTTGCTCTGTTGTTTTTTTTTTTTTCAAAAGAAAATGCTAAAGTCTGGAGCATTTTTTCCTTTTTTGTTCTGCTGTTGAAAGAACAGCTTATTTAAAGAAGCATAACAACTCTCTTTCTTTGAGCATTTAATGAGAGGCAGCCAGTTGAATCACTTCCATCAGCCTGAAGCTTTGATTCCTGAACTTTGCATGTAAGTGTTTCATCACATTTTTGCTTGATGGTAGTGTCACTGCAGATGAAGACACTATAGAGGAGCAGGAATGCAAAGGCACAAGGGGTAGATAAAATTAATTGACTTCTGCAGACTGAATGGCCAAAGAGTCATACATATGTTCTGAAATAGAAAACATTTTTTGACAGAGAAATTAAACATAAAAACATCCTCCTCCTGTCTTCACTAAGAGCCCTGTTACAACACTTTTTTTTTTTTTAATTTGAGACTCTTCTTTTCTGCTGCCAGCTGTTACAGATGAAATGTCATTAGGATCATCATTAAACACTCTGTAAGTTTTTGCCTTCCTCTGCTGCAGTAGGTACTTGCCTTGCTGGAGGCAGGATATGGAATTGGAGGGTTCAACAGCTTGACTATGGTATTAGGGGGGTGTCTACATTGCAGTCATCTTCATATTAATCTCTTGAGGGTACAGAAGATGCTCAGTTCCATATTTGTAAAACATAGCGTGTCTAAGAAGCCTATTTATTCTGTTTATTGCAGTGTTTTGGTCACATTTCACTTATAAAATAATCTCCATTTTGAGATCTACTTTTGCAGGTTTAATTACATAATAAATTATTATTAGGTGTGGACAGGTTCAGCTTTGAGGGCTTCTATGCACTACTCTGTGGGAAGTCCTTGATGAAGCCGGAATTCACTTTTATGAAGAAAACTACGATGAGGGTATCACAGTTTATCACCTCAATAAGTGGTACACAGCCTTGTGCCAGCTCTTTGCCTCTGGCTGAATTGCACTTTAAGTCCTGAAGTAAAAAATGCAAATTGAATGCTACCTTGAGAGACAAGTATCCTCTTGACTGGGGATGAATTAAAAGTTAAATAATATCTTTTGATTTGGTTAAAAATGAGCTTGTTAAGCAGCACTGGTTGCTTTATCACAAGAAATGACAGACTGTTTGCTTTAAGTGATGCCTAAAATAGCCATGAAACTACTTGATCTAATTGGAACCATTTGATAGTAAGTATATTCATTTTTAACACAGGCAGGAGGTTCCATCAGTATGACTGGAGAATTTTATCAAGAGAGCTTTGTGATGCTTTGGTGGGGATTTCTGCCATTTATTACTAAAGTGTGATAAAGATAGGAGTAAACCTTTATATTTTATTTCTTCCAGTAGAATAGACACATAATGTCACAATATCTGTGGTTATCACCATACCATAACAACCTTGTTTAGTTGCTTATAATTAATTTAAGCTGAAACTTGCTCGGTTAGTGATCTGCCTCTAGCTGAAATGTTTGGAAAGTTTCAGCTCATCAGTTTGTGAGAATGGAGGTAGAAAAACTGCTCCCAGGTTGAAATGTTCCCAGTTGGGCTCCAACAAAATCAGTTCTTGGAGTGGGTTCAGCAGTGGGTTTTCTGGTGTTGAGGATGGGGCTCTTACCTCTTCCATCAGTGTTAGTACAAATTTGATCAAATCACAGGTGCTGGAAGTATCTTTGGAATTAATCATCTGGGTCAGATGACTATCGAAAATAAACTAAAATTTCATGTCACGGTAAATTTTGAAACAGAAATGGAAAACTATGGCACCGTAAAAGTACTAGTTTTAACCTCATGAAATCTGGTGTAATCTTCTCATCTTTGCTACAAATTTCTCCCTCCCTTTTGCCTTGTTATTTTTGTATTTGCCTTTACTTGGGACAAGTTATGTTGCCCTACTAACATCAGTGAGATTTAACTGTGTGCTTAAAAAAGTTAGGTCCAGATTTGTCTTCAGCAATCAATATACACTTGTTTGAAATAATGTTGTTATTTTTCATAAAAGATATATTTCTTGACAAGTGGTACTAGTGTGTTTAAAGACTTCCAGAGTGCTTCTACCCGTGTGTATACATTATCATGAATAATGTTTTTATTTTAATAAATTAAAAAACTTTTTAGCACATTATCATTTATTAATAGAAATTGCATCCAGGTGCACTATATTAAAGAAATACTGCATTTAAGTATATTTATTTCAGCCATATCTCAAAATTCTGGTAACTGTAATGTCAGAGTACACAAATGTTACCCAATCTCCAGCTAGCATATTTTACCACTCACAGTTATTACTGTGAATACTGCACCAAATACACAGAGCTCTGTCCTTCTCTAATAAGTTGCGTTAATTCTAATGTGTAGGAAAATCATACAATATGTTTATATTTTGTAAGTTTATCTGATTTTAAGCTGCACTTAGACTCAAAACATTTTTTAGTAGAAGGTAGTATGTGCTATAAAGCTTTAATAGGATGTAAAATGCTTCATTAAGCATTATCTAACATGTCTAACACAAAATGCAGGCTAAAGATGTGGTACTTTGGATGTTATTATAATTTCCCCAAGCATCATATGTATAATTACAATCCCAAATGATTAATTTCCACACTTAAATATAAGCACAAAATGAAGCTCTCAGTTTGACTTCAGAATATAAATATATTGCAGTGGTTGGGAGTAATTAAGGTTCTGATGTCTTCATATACTTTCTTGCAGATGTTTGGAGTCCTGTTAACTTTAGTAGGGTCCACGTGGGAGAACAGGTCTACTCAGGCAGACTGCAGTGTGGTGCTGAGACTCAGACACTGCCAAATGCACTGTGTTCAGAGATTGGGGAATGCCTGTGTCACTATTTTGTATGCATTTGGGGGTAAGGAATAGAATTTTTTTAAAGACTGTATTTTGAGATTTGATGGTTTTTAGGCACAAGACCAGCCACCTACCCCTGACAAAATTAATGCTTTATAGAGATTATTTTCCAACTTTTTTGCCATTTTCCTTTCTCATTGCTGGAGGAAATTGAGTGAATGACAACACTGCCTTATAAGTGATAAAATTAGTAGATATAATGGGTTATACAGATCCTCAAAAATAAGCCTGAAAGTTGTGGGTTTTTTCTTTCTTTATGCTTTGGTTCTATGCTCAGAGATGCTTGAATCGGGGACTAATCACTTTCCCTGCACAGGTACGACCTTAAATATTTCTATCCAGATTTTTTTACAATCATTACAGATCTCAGAGGTATCCATTTAAAATGTTTCTCAACTCTTTCCTGTCTTGATAATCATATGGCAGGGACCAGTGCTTCCTGCTACCAGTCTGTTGCATATGAGTGAGGCTGCTACTAATGAAAGGAGAAATGTCTGGTATTATCACAAACCCAGAGGAAAACAGCTGTGAAGCCAATGAGGCCAACCTTCTAACACTGATCCATGAATGTCAAGGAATATTCAAAATGTTAAAAGTATGGTTTAATCCTTAGAGCAGTGGGCTTTCAAATCTCAACATTAGTTCCAATCATCTCAGTATAAGAAAACTACCAATACTCTTATTTCTTAACTTGTTCCAGGAAAAGAAAGTCTGAGCCTTTCGCTGCATAAAGAGACATGCAGGACAGAGTACACAGACTCACACTTCACACCACACAAATACAGCAATCTGGGTGGTTATACCGTGACCCATGTTGCTAATCCATAAATCTCGTCTCCTTTCTGTTTTTGCCCAAGATATTTTTTCCATAGAGAGAAGTAATGGCATACTCCTTTTTCTGTAGTATTTAGTAGTTTCTGTATAGAATTTGTATAGTATTTAGTACTCAACCTGATGATCAGCTTGAGACTTTTGGAAATTGCTTAAGAAGCCAAAAACTATAACAGATTTTGACTGAAAAGTGCTGAGATGGGAGTTAAATAGACATGCAAAATTTACCGATTCAAATTAGAGGCTGGGATGAAACTGGATGGAAATTGACTTAATAGGTCAATACAAGTTGCGTACACTTTTTTTTTTTTTTTTTTGTTAGAAGTCTATATAATGGTCAATCATACAAATAGCAGAAATGGTCAATTGCCAAGAGGCCAATTGTACAAAATTGGAGAACAGCTAACAACTGAGCCATACAAGAAAGTTAATAGGAGCAAATTAACACATGATGAAGAATTTTGAGAAGCATGGTCTTGCTTCCTAGAGTTAGGACTAAGGCTGCTACTTAATAAAGGTTCAATCTGATTTTTATTCTTTGCATAAGTGAATATTCTTGTGTACTTAAACTTCCTGATAACTGAGTCGTTACTTTTCACAAAGTTGACAGATTTTTTAGAATAATTTTACCCTGAGGAATCCTGTTTGTATTTCTGAGGGAGAAATGTATTCCTTGCACAGAGGAAATTATCAGAATATCTGTCCACTCCTCTATTAGATAACTCCAGGAGGTCTTCTCTGGATCCCTCATGGCTCTAGGAATGGTTTCCTCAGACAGAATGTAGTCCTATGTCTAGACAGGATTGCAAAGGGATTTTGGCTGAGCAGATCAACACAAGTGTGTTGGCTCTGAACATTGTACAAAAATGGGAAAAAAGTAGTTTCCTCACATAAAGGTGATGACAGTCAGGAGGATGGAAATAATTTCCATCCATTTTATTATTTTGTGGCAATTCTGAGAGAAAAGAAGTAATCTGGGATAATGTGAAATAAAAGAGTTTTTTATGTATCAAATTAATATACCACAGATGTTTTTAAAACAAACCTAGTTCCAGTGTAAGTTGCAACTTATTTGTTAGTTCAAATAAAATAAGAGCTATGAACAAAGGAGGTTCAACAATAGCCCTTTGGAGCCTTCACAAAGGTGAAGAAGAAAAGCTTTGCTAGGAGGCTAAGGAGCATGACCAAGGTGTGGCAGGTACAGCTTCACATTTCTTCATTGTGCTGGAATAACAGCTTGAACTCATTTCCTTGACTCTAGAGAAGAACACAGGGCACTAGCTGCAGGACAAGAGGAAATTTAGGGCTGCTTCAACATCTCTGGTTGAAATCAGTCCATGCACTTAAACGTTGTCCTGGCACTCCTTAGACAATCACTTACTATCCTTCTAATAGCCAACATTCAACAAACAGCAAATGCTGTATCACTGATACAATGATAGCATTTTCAGAATGAAAAGATAAGAGCACTCTACCCCTGGCTACCTGGTTGTTCGTGAGAAAGTAGTTTCGTCAGAGAACTGAGTCCACTGCTATTAGACAAAGTATGGTCTTGAACCCAGGTTCCCCACATCTGACATGAGTGCTGATCTGTGATTTGCAGTGCAGGATTACTATTGGACTTTGTGCATGGCACCTAAGCTAGTTGGTGAACGTCGTCCCACAGAAGCAGGGAGGTGTGGGAGAACACATTTAGACATTTATCATTTCCCTCTTCACACCCAATCTCATCTCTTTGACTTCAGTCACTTCTACTATTTTTCTTTCAGCAAGGGTAACACAACAGATGGGCACAAGTTCATCGGTCATTTAAACTGTTGGAAACTTGCACTACTTGCCACAAAACTCTTCAATACTTGTTCTGTGAATGGGAGTAGATATTGCATTATACTTCCCTGACACAACTGCAGTGTTCTATCTTCATTCCTGATTTATTACTTGTATTTTGAATATATCCTTCTTAAATATATCTCAGATGTGTTTCTGAGTTTCCTTTGGCAGAGCTGAATTCTTTCAGGCTACTTTTAATTTATTACTCTTCATTCAGAATATGATTTTACTAAAATACAATTGCTACTTACCTTTTGACAGTCTTATTGTCATTTCAGCCTGGATTTTGCACTAATTATTGTACTATTCTCCCCAGCTTTGTCTCCATTAATCATATCTGCTTTATTTCTTGTCGCTATATCCATATTACCCTTTTCCTGTACTGGAAGCAATCCTGTATTACTTTCATAACCATGCTTCCTTCCTATTTTTTCCCACTAATATTTTCCGAGGAAATGTCTAGGCAACTGAACTCTTAACATGATCATTACACCAACTTTGATACAGATTTCCTTCATCTGTAAAAACATTTCCTGATATGCTTTCTCATGCTGTTCTGAAGGTCTCTGGTAAGATCCAAGGGCTAACTTTTTCCATATCTCATTCTTCAGTTTACTTCCAATAGTCCCTGTTGAGTCAGCCAAAATCCTGGTGTCATATATTTCTGTTTATTCAGTATTCTCCCTATACGCAAATGGCTCCCTCCCTCATTACTTTTGTTTTACCTCACCCGTCTGCAAACTTTATACGTTGGTAATTTTATCTCCCAGTTGATAGCTTGATTTAACCAAGTCTTTCTCATTCCAACGTAGTAATAATTTTCCCTCGGCATATGTTTCTAATACAACAATCTTGTTACATATGTTTCTAGCATTTGTAAAACACATTTATCCTGTTCTTTGTCCTTTCTGTTCACTTTTTAAAAAATGTATAGTAAGAAAAAGTTTCCATACTGACTTCATTTACAAACTCAGCACTTCTTTCTCTAATCATTACAGTCCTTATCTATTTTGTCTGTATGAACTCCGTCTGTTGAGCTATAAAAGGAAATTAAGACTATTTCAATTACTCTTTTAATCCCAATCTGAATGTCTTTCTGTAAAGTCAATCTCTTGACCCTTGTAGGCTATTAACCCTTTTCTTTAAATAAGGTACCTTAAACTATTTCCTCTCTTCAAGGAATGCTTGAAACCTGTATATCAGTTATTATTCTACAAATCAATCTGTTGCCTTCTTGATTCAAAGGTTGTCCTAGAAAGATATTTAAATGATAGATCCACATGGTTTGTTCTTTCCTTAGCAAGCAGTCACCCATGCTATCAATCCTCTCTTGGTGTTAATATCTCCAGCCTGGACTACAATGGCTTGTCTGGAAATTAGAATATTTATTTGTCTGGGTTGCATATATAGCAGTTAACTTTTTTTCATCAACCAACTTAGTTGCTCTCCCTTTCTGACAGAGTTAGGATGATACAGAAGGGTTTGGATGCTTGTCAATCAAAGATCAATCTGATTTTGGAAACAGAAAAGAAATCACAGATCTGTCTTTTAATGGCAGAGAGCGGCTGTCTCGCTATCCTGCAGCTGCCCATGGAAAGTAAAAGTCTGGGCTCAGAGAACGGGAATAATTACAGGCTGTCCCTGTTCTGGTTTAAACCAATTTAATCTTCACTCCAGCTGCTTCTGCCTAATCACAGGCCAGCACCTTAACTATTCAAATAGCTGATTAGATTGTAGAGCTCCCACTTTTCCTTGCATGAGAAAGGCACAGTGCACCTCCCATTCAAAAATGTACAAGTTTTCTACTTGAATAAGAGCTGAAGAAAACATGATCTGCTGTAACTCAACAGATTTATAGTTTCTCTCTTCCTCTCTATTTTGACTTTCATTGTCTATGTTCTGTTGTCAATTGTTCCCTTCCAGTTGCCTTATTTTATAAAAACTACTGCTTCACACCTCTTTTGACGTATTTACCTATCAGCCATGTCTAAATCTGCACACCAACCTTCTCCTGTCTAGATAACCTGAGACATATTTCATTGCAATTCTGGTAGCTGCATTAGGAGTTATGATTCTGCTAGCTGAACTCTGACGATGATTGACCTGGTGTAGAGGGGGATGAAAAACTGGAATGTCTTTTCACTCTTCCTGTCGGTAAAACACCTGCTTCTAAGCCTTCCACTGAGGAGAGGGGAGGGAAAGAAAAAAAGAAAAAAAGAAAAAAATCAAACATATTCTATTACAGCAAAACTGCAGAGTGCGAGGAGATTGATTTAGGCAGTATGTGTTTTTCCAGACTGGAATATGCTTTGAAGTCTGAGGATCTGGGCCGTATACTTTAAAGAGCTGTAGGGATTTATGGGATAGATGTTAGGTCTGAGAGTGTCACATGAACCAGACAGTGTGGACATGGACCCAGCAATCTGGATGTGAGTGTTTCACACATGGAGGAACACATGAAACACAAATAACATTGGTCCTTGTCAGTAGGAGATGGGCCTCTGATGAGTAGAGATAGGTAGCCAGATTTTGCTGTATTATGTGGTGGAGAGCATAGGAAAGAGTGCATTGCTGGTCAGTTTAGGAGTCTCTGATGAATAGGGTGGATCTTGCTAACTCTTGTATAATCTATTTGCTACTTGGAAAACTCCCTTCTGAGGTGAGATTTACCTTTCTCAAAACTAAGTGGAACCTGATTATTCGTGGGCTGAAATAAGAACAAGTGAAGATAGAGAAGAAGCTATGTCCAGATGAGCAGATCAATGAAGAAAAAATCCGTCATGATGTAAAGAGAGGAAGAAATGTATCACGGAATGAGCGAGAAGGTAAGTCAAAATTTCAAGTGAACAAACGTAGGAGAATGAACATAACAGGACTATAAAAAACTGTGTTGTAGAAATGGATTAAAGCTACTGACATGAAAGATTAGGAATAGAGTGAAAATATGGTTACATCAAGAAAGCAGTGTTTAAAAACATGCATTTACCTAACTTATTACTTTAACTTACAAAATAATATGGCATCAGTGCCAAAAATTACTTTACAACTGTTAGCTTGTGCAGCACTAAAAGTATAATCATGTCAGTTGCTTATTTGCATGATTTTTCCTATATCCAAGAGGTGAAATGGAAATTATCCATTATGTATCAGTGCAATTTTGGAACACTTGAGAACAAATACTGTGGCTTACCCTTCAGAAAAAAATCTCCAGGATAATAGTCTGATGCCTTTTATTTTACATCAGCAAAGCAGAGGACCGGGGGTAAGCTGATATTTTTGAGGGTGTGTATACTTTTACTATATCATATGATTAATGATTGTATGACTGAAATGTAATACGCACACTTTTATACTTGATACAAGCTGGTTATAAGGAGCCACATGATCTCATCTCACTCAAAAGCTAAGTGGTCTTGAACATGACATGATTGCACGTTTCATCAAAATCTCCTGTCATTCCATTGAACTAAATGGTAACAGAGAGAGCTTAGCATCTCCTGTCAGGGTTGTGGGTTGTTAACAGGATCAAGCAAAGAATGTGCAGGAGGTCAATCAGAAATGAGGTGTTGCCACAAACCAGTAAATATCAATGGCTGTCTTTCTTGTTCTGTATGCAGCTTTCTAGAATAAACTCATACAAATGAAGATGACAATATAAGGGAAAAAATGACGTAAGGTCTGATTATGACTGCATAGTACTATCAGTTAGAGCTGCACAAGTTTGCCTATGGGGAGAGATTAGCCAATAATGCCTTGACTTAATGATAACTCTCACACTTATTTTGGAATATTCAAATGTTCTGTAAACACTGTATAGGCATTTAGAACAAATACAGCTTTTCTTCAAAGTCTAGTTAATATTCCATATAGGCTGCTTGCCACGATGACTAATGTACAGCAACCTTGCTGTTGTGCATTAAATATCATGAAAATGTCCATCTGCACTGGATTTTTTTCTTTCCTTTGTTTCTAAAATGCTGAGTTCTGCAAAAAAAAAATTGGATGAAAATCAAATACGAGAAGCTTAGCCAACTTTAGTGAAATGATATCAGAGTTATATTATCCCTTAATGAAACAAGTATAGAGGGCTGATTGATTTATAGAGCAATTTTTTGCACCATTACCTAACTTGATTGTGTACAAATAGTTTTCTGTATTCACAACCATAATGTCTCTGCATTTCTTTCAGTATGTACATTTCAAAAGCTGATATCTTTTTATACAGCACTGAAAGATCTGAGGGTTTTCAGCTGAACAGTGTTGATGTCATGTGAAGCTGTTTATTGAACTATTATGCATTTTAACACTTTTCTCTAAGAATGACAGACAAATAGATTCCTTTTTCCTGCTATGATTAACAGATCTTTGGAACAGAAAGAAACTTCAGTGTCTAAGTGTGCTGTTGCACAGTTGTGATATGATATCCCCTCTTATGCACAGAAGTGCTGTGTGTTCTTTTAAATAGACTGAGTGTTGTTCTACCGAAACATTTAACTAATCACCGTCCATAAACACTGTCAACTACAGCTTCCGGAAATTATTTTTAAAAAAAAACATTCTACCTGGCTCCTCCTGATTCTTTCACCTCTGGTTTTAGGCTTAGATCTTGCAAAGACATACTGACATTCATAGGGATTCATAGAAATGCACTGTTTTTTTTTTTCCCTCAGGGAGCACTGTGAAATTATGAATGTGAGACCGTCACTTAGTTTAAGTGCCAGATGTTCAGAGTTTCATGCACTACCTGTAAAACATAGAATCATAGAATCATAGAATGGTTAGAGTTGGAAGGGACCATCAAAGGTCATCTAGTCCAACCCCCCTGCAAGAAGCAGGGACCTCCCTGACTAGATCAGGTTGCTCAGAGCCTCATCCAGCCTGGCCTTGAACGTTTCCAGGGATGGGGCATCCACCAGCTCTCTGGGCAACCTGTTCCAGTGCTCTACAACTCTCATTGTGAAAAATTTTTTCCTAATATCTAATCTAAACTTCCCTCCTTCTAATTTAAACCCATTACCCCTTGTCCTATCACAACAGGCCCTACTGAACAGCCTGTCCCCATCTTTCCTGTAGGCCCCCTTTAGGTACTGGAAGGCCGCTATCAGGTCTCCCCGGAGCCTCCTCTTCTCCAGGCTGAACAGCCCCAACTCTCTCAGCCTGTCCTCATAGGAGAGGTGCTCCGGTCCTCTGATCATCTTCGTGGCCCTCCTCTGGACCCTCTCCAACTGGTCCATGTCCTTCTTAACATGTCTGTCTGGCTCCTGAGTCACATCCTTGAATCTAGATTCATGTCAGGAACACTTCCTGATCTGCTCTCTCTGCAGCCCCCTCTGGCATGTTGGGTGAGGGTACACAAAGAAAGTCATCGTCTTACTCTTCATGTAGAAGAAACCTGCGCTCAGGAGGATCTGAGCAATGGTAAACTCTATGACTCAACATCCTCTTTGTTCCATTACTCAGGTGACCTGCAAGCATTTTATTGACATGTGACTTAAATATTAGTACAGAAATAAAAAATCCTCAGGGGTCAGAACCTGACTATTTTGTAGTTAGTTGCTGTTGTGGTTTTGCTTAGTGAGGGGGGCCTAAGGTGGTAGCTTCTGTAGGAAACTGCTAGAAGTCGCTCCCCTTTGTTTAGTGGACTCGGCTGGGCCTAGGGCGGACCCACTGCTGGCCAAGGCTGAGCCGATTGGGAGCAGAATGTCCCGTGATAGCGCCTCTGCGATAACGTATTTAAGAAGGGGAAAACAGGAAAAAAAGGAGAAGAGAAGATGTGACGAAGTTGAGCAAGGGCAGAGGCCCAGAGGGGGAGGCGCAGGTCTCCGGGGCCTTGCAGGCCTCACCCTCTGGCCTCTCGCCAGGCGGCCGACTGGGCCCA
>WHYT01016986.1:63927-76712 GCA_009806455.1 Tetrax tetrax
CCGCTCGGGGGGGGGAAGGTAGATCATGTTAAGCTTGGGAAGTGGGAGGGGTGGAGGAGGTTATCTTGTTTTTCTGTCTCATTATCCTGCTAGTTGTAGTAATAAATGAATAGTTTTTCCCCAAGTCGAGTCTGTTTTTGCCCGTGACGGTAAGGATTTCTCCCTGTCCTTATCTCAAACCTCGAGTCGTTTTTTTCTTAATTATCTCTCTTCTCTTAAATTCTCTCTCCCTATTCTCTCGGAGGGTGGGGGGAGTGAGAGAGAGACTGCGTAGTCTGGTCTGGATCGGGGCTAAACTACGACAGTTGCTTCCATCTCCTCCAAACCTTTAGATGCTCAAAGGTTTTAATTCTGTTTTGGATTCATAGTGGATCCTGTTTTCTTGGGAATATAATAACATAATGCAAAGAAGGTTTTGGAGGGGAAAAACTCCTATGTATGTGCTGCTATGCATGACTGAATATAAAATTTCTGCTCTCAAGAAATTAGTTTCAAACCATTTAATTACAATATATCCTGTGATTTTGGTGGAAGATTTCTAATACAAGCAGATGTTTGAAATAATGGAGTTTCATGTCTTTTTCCATTTTCTGTATTCCAAGAAATCTAATTTGGAAAAGGAACCCCCTACAGTGGCTGATTTCCTCTCTGTAGGTGCCTAAGTGTAATTGATACTGTACTCCAGTACAATGACAATCAGGCTGTTTTCAGCCTCAGATCTTGTACATCGAAGTGAGAGAAGAAAATATTTAAATTTTCACATAAATATTTAAATATAATAGGCCAAATTAATTTCTGGTATAGTTACACAGATATTACATTGGTTACATCTATAATTCAGAAATTAATCTGATAAGCACTAGTCTCAGTTGAGCTAAAGCAGAAATTATCCAGTGTTAGAAAAGTAAACATTATTAGAGAACAGTGGAATAAGTGTTTCTGCTCTGAAACCAGTTTAGACATGGAGGGAAGAGGATGATACCCTAGATAGCTGGAACACTAGGTGCAAATGAGTGAGCAAACCAGCACATCTGCCTTTCCAGGCATGTCACCTCCACAGCGTATTTCCCTTTCGCAAGTTCCTTTTGACATAAGTAACTCCATGGCGGGAGCTGGTCTTCCTGCTTCGGATGCTTGGGGAGTGTCCTCCCAGTGTTTGCAATTTATGAAACTGACTCAGAGCTTCACACAAGTACAAGATTTGTGCTATTCGCTGCTAAAAACTAAACACACAAAGCAACAACTCTGACAAAAACAACGTCAACAGGTTCACAGAAAGCAGTCTGTCTCCTCTCCACAGAGTGAAGCTGGAACACTTGGGTATTTTATTCCACAAGGACAGAGATATCCGTACATGCTACAAAATCTGGTGGCCAGGGGCTTTGAAAACACCAGCTTAATGACCTATTTGGCACCTTTCAAAGAAAGAAAAAATTCTGCTGACACTTCCACCTAGTAAAAGCCAAGAAAAACATGACAAGAACTGTAGAGGTGGAAGTCTCTCAGAGAACACATCCGGCAACAGGGACAACCAGGAAGGTTTCCTTAGAGCACTGTTTTGAAACGTTTCCAGGGACAAGAGTTTGCTATGAATGATTATCAGCGACCAAAACAGTTGCCAGTTGAAAACAATCCAGCCATTTCCAAGTGTATCTTTCCATTGCCTTGAAGGCAGGCCTCTCATTTCCCCCAAAAAGGGTCCTTAGTGCAGCTATTTTGCCAAACAAATCTGCTTCTGTTGGACTGGATTCCTTTCTAATGTAGACTTAGTCAAAGGTGCCACATCACATTTCAGACTGGCTCTGGAGTCTCCAAGAGGTGTTTGCTAGACCTTCATGGTATCAGCACCAAGGCTGATGTTTTTAGGAGAAGCTTTGGGGTTGAAGTGCTAATAGTGTGATGCTGTGAAGCTGGTGACTTATCTGAAACTATTTTCCACACTTCAGTGAAACAAAGGAAGGCAGTGCCCCGATGCAGAAGGGTATCTGCGGTCAAGGAGCCAGATCAGGAGCAGGAAAACAGTGAAAGACTGGAAAATAGTGTGAAAAGCTTGGAAAGATAGTATGGTTTTCAAGTGCTCACATATCACCAAAACTAATGTTCTCTTCATAAAACAGAAATCCCTAGCAAGGTAGAAACATGTTGCAACTTTAAGGACAAGAAGAGTGGAAACATCAGGGACTATAAATTGAGCTAGGCAGCTTTAGGAAATCTATGTAATAAAAACTACCATAATCAATCTTAGAAGAAATAAAGGTCTTGCAATAGGATCTCTGCGTTGGTAGTGTTAGCTTCTAAATAAGGATATGACTCCTGAGATTTAATGAGTGAGTGCACTGTATATTGTCTTAGAAGCCAAGCAGATGCAGAACTGACTGGTCTTGAAATAATAAACGTTAATAAATGTGAGGAAGAAATTGTCTGTAGGAATTCTGAGGAGATATGATTAAAATTTCTTATTCTCCAAGATGTAACAGCTCAAAGTTGTCATAACTGAGGATGAGAAGACAATGTCAAACCATACAAGTGAAAACGAAGGTTGCTTATGTGTTTCAGTAGGTGTTGAAACTAGCACAGAATTTTGAAAGGACAGTAATGGTCTCAGAGCCAGATCTCAGATATTAGTAAATAGCTTCATAGTGCCTAATAAAAGTTTAGTGAAATACCAGTAAAATTATAAGACTCTAGATGTTTTAATTTTCCTGTTGGGTCTTCCACCATATTATGTTGCTGTCTGCAGGAGTAGGGCAGGTCAGACAACAGATACTAAACAAAGGATTTATTATATCGGGCATGAAAATACATTTAGAGTCTTTAGCTTTATTGTTCCAAAACTCCTCTCTCTGCTGAGGAACCAACAATCACATTTCAACATTTAAGTTGAAATTAAGCTTTATGTGGCGTGACACTTCCATGGCAGGTTAAGATGATTCATTTATGTGCATGTCTGCATCCTATTACTTGTGATTCTCAGAGTGTTTTCAAAGAGCAAAATCTTTTTTTTTTATCACCTCTGTCCTAGCATTTTCTCTTGAATCTATCAAACATAATAATAGTGTAGACAGTAAATTTTAGCTACTTTTCTTTCAAATGTATATATTGCTTCAAATATGTTCTTTAAGATACACAATAACCTTTATTTTGACCAAATAAACCAAAAAAGCTGTTTAAAAAAACCAAACCAAACTCTTATCTTATAACATTTTGTTGCATCAACTCTTCTTTTCTTTGTCATTGAACAACAACTAATGTAAATGCTATAATTAAGTCCAAAGTCGAAATCGGCTCCCCCCGACTGCAGTTCAAGGTTTTGTGCAGGTAACCTTGAGATGTTGCAGTTTGAGAAAGTACAATGTGAACTGAAATTGTTGATGCTTTTATGGCTATCTCTTATCTACTGTGCTGGAGATCATCTACTTCACAGGCTGTTTTTATGATCTTCTAATCTTTCAGTTGTCCTTAGTTACAAAGAACCTCTGCTGTTCCATCTCAAATGTTATATCTACATTTTACTAATAATAATAGCTTTTGTTCTCCTCTTTCATATTGCCAAAATCTTCAGTTCTAGAGTTTCAGTTCTTCAAGACAAGTTCCTGTCCTTAGTTAAAATCAGTGATGTCATATGGATATGTATGAGATCAGTTTTATTTCTTTTTACCAGGCCCCCTTTTCAATTTGTCTTTCCTAACCAATTTACCAGACGGGAGCTGTCTGGGGCTAATAAATATTCCTTGATTAATGTAACCCCTTTATTTTCTGTTCAGTCACATTTTGACCTATTTAGGAGATGCTCAAGTCTCTGACGTACTTACTGAACATTTCAAAATGCACATGGCTATGAAGCTATTCCCTGTGAATGGTACAGCCTGAGCAGTGGGCAGAGGAGCACTCAAGGTCCCAACTTGTCTGCAACTGTCAATTCCTCACAACAGACTTACACAACACTCATTATTTTTATGTTTGCATCTTGCTGGACTGCCTGCTTGTGCAGATGTTGCTTCAAGTGTTCCTTGTCAGCACAAATACATGACTTTGTTGACCCTTAGTCTGTTGAACAGTTCTCCAGTTTGTTTCCTCTAACTCTAAGAGTCCTTTGTATACTTAATGACTGAATTATGGAAGATTAAAATAATTTCCTTTGGTTGGTCACCATTACAATGAAAATATAATATCCGAGGATGTCCATTCTGTGATTTGATAGTAAATAATTGGTTTGGATTTTGTTAGCACAATGATGACTGTTGAAAAAAATACTGAAAGTGACTAATTGGACATGCTTGGCTACGTTTGTTTATCTCAACAATTTTCTCGGTGCATTGAAAATTCAGATATCAAATATATAGAAACATTTTTTTTTTCCTACCACAATGTCTGTTGACTCAGAAGGGATCAGTATGGTGTTCCTTGCTAGATGGTGTATAACTCTACTCACAAATAATCTACTCTAGCTGCTCTTTCATTGCTTTGCTGTTCTATTTTTTCCACTGTTTTTATTGCATCACATTTTTCATCTGTCTAATAATCCTGTGGGACAGACCCTGCTCACACTGCTGTAACATGCAGCCTGCAAATTAAAGATGCAAAAAGCAATTTCCATGGACATGGAATTGCTCAGTATTGTGATAGCTGAGAATTTACAAGTGTCTGAGGCTTTGTTTGTTCACCTCAATTCACTTAATTAAACTACAAAGAGGGAAAGAGTAAAGAAAAACAAACTACAAGATGCAGCAGGGGGTAAAGATATGAAGCAAAGTAAAACAAACCAAACCAAAACCCTCCTCAGAAGCGGAAATGTAGTTCCCAGAAACACTGGCTATACTAGATGCTTCTCTCTGCTCTGTCAGAAGCAGCAAACTTTGTCCCGTTTAACTGGAGAGACCCTCTACTGATGTTGAGAATGACTGCTAACCATAATAGTTGCACAAGACACTTTTAAAGATTAAATACAAATTTCTAACCCCCGTATTAGCCCTTCAGGTATATGACGAGTCATTTCTATGTAAGCACTTGATTTGCTGCCATGTATGTTTGCTTACAACTATACATGCTAAGGATAGAAACACATTTGCACACATTTGACTTAAAAGGTTTTCAGACTTCAAGATCTAACTTCATAACCTCCTCTAAAAAGATAACTATTTCCAAATGACTGCTTTATGCAAATGAAGGAACTGAAATAATATTTTTGTGTTCTGATATCTGTTTCTCTCAGATAAGAAAGAAAAATTGGTATATTTTCTGCATTCAGGATTGCCCAGGAGTCCTAAATGTGTAATTTGGGAAGTAGTCCATTGACAACCTGAAGATCTGCTCAAAGAATTTGCCTGTCTACACATGTATTTTTTGCAAGTTTAGGTACATATGGTGTCATTATAATAAGGTTTCCCTAAAGGAAGCTCCCAACTCTGATGGCATCCATTTATTCCTAGGGTATTTTTTTTTAATGAGTGCCTTAACATGAGGCAAGTGTCCTTGGTTCCCAGCAGCTGCCTAAGGGAATTGTATATTCTCTGTAATAGGCTCAGAGCTGGAAAAAGGAACCAGATAGATTTTGGTGCACCTGCTCTGAAAGGATTAAAAATTGTGTACATAACTTGGACGTGCGTGCTACCTCCTGATGTATGAATGTTAATTAAAGATTTGCTGGAAATGAAAATTTTGACTCTACAACATTTTCTACTCTCCACAAATTCAATATTCATTTCCTGAGTTATTTTCCTGGCTTGCAGGCAGGATACAGATTTCTCCTGTTACTGACAGCAGGCATTTGAAAATATCATGACAGCCCACTGATTTATAATATTAGAGTGAGTCACAGAGGCTACTGGGCATCTCTCTGACGCTGATGGTGAAAGGAAGAGGTTCATGACTTCCACTTTGAAAACTTTCTCCACCCATTATTGTGTGAGAAAATGAAGTCCTGGCTTAGGAACTGCCTCAGATAGCTGTAATTACAGTATTGAGCTCTTTTACAGAAACCTCCAGGTTTCCAAAACAGCACTATATACTGTGTTTTGACTGTGCTTGTGTAGCTTAATATGAACAAGGAGTACGTATAGCTGTATGTTATGCATATAGGTGTATCTGGGTCTATGCTTTCCTTACAAAGTTCTTCCCTCTAATTTTATTAGCACTTCTGAAAAAAAATCTTCATGCAGATAAGTTGAACTTGGCTGGTTATTACTTTGGGTAACACTAAGATGCTTTGCGACACCTATAGTCTTTCCTACACTCATGTCTCTGGAAAAGTGGCATGTGGACTATATTCAGCACTTTTCATAGAAAAAAAAGGACTTGTGGTGGGTCCATTATGAAATTAAAAACTACCTTTAAGCATCCACTGTATAATTAGCTGAAATCTGGGCAAAGATGTTGCCAGATATCATTTGAAAGCTGAAAAGTACTCCTGGAAGCCGTTGTCACTTTCAGAACTAGAGGAATTTTGACACATAATGGAAAATATATCTCAAGTTTAGACTAGTCGCCTTTCCCACAAGTTCGCTGATTTGGTCATACCACACTGCAATGGTTAGGTGCCCTGGACATTACTGGCAAAACTTGTATCAGTATTACATGTACAAGCCTTTAGATACAATTAATCTCCCTTTATTCTAGCCACTTCAAGCATGAGTATAAACTACCCTAAACTAGTTTGCCAGGTTCCCTCTTCATCAGTCTGAGAGGCAGATGAGGTGTGTTCCACCTCCACACAGAAGTATCAGCTATTTAAAGTGGTTAATTTGAACTTTAATATTAATTCACTACCACTTTGGTGTGGCCTTTGGTTTTCCAGAATATTGATTTAAATATAATTTTTTTTTTCCCAACAAAATTTTTTGTATTATTCAATCATCTAGCAAGCATGATTTCTGAATGCCATCCAACTCAGACACAGCAGTATGGGCCAAGGAAGTAATTTTTTATCTGGTTTTGCAGTTAATCTAATTTTTTTTTTATTGCAGCTCTGTTAGTGATATGATATTATGTGTTTTGGCATAATCCTCTAATTGAAATACAGTTTGGAGGCTCTTATGCTTTCTTTTTCCAAATTGTTGTATATTTGTATAGCAGCATTTTTGAAAGAGGGATATTAAATGTATCACAGATAAATATTCCTATTTTACACATAGGAAAGGTAAATTAAGGGCTGAAGCATTAATTCAAATCCTAGAGTATTAGAGTGAAATTTAATCTGTTTCTGAGATGTGGAAACACAAACATAAACTAGCAAATTACTAGCTTTCTCTCATATGTTAGGAGAAAAATAGGTTCCTCACGAAAACTTTGACAGACAAATTTATGGGTATCAGAAATGTTAGTACTATAATAAATATACCTTAGAATATATAATGCCTCTACAGCAATTCCAGTAATATCATTACAAGAGTTTAGGCTATGAGTACTACAGTGCAATCATATTATTAGCAAGAGGAAGCGAAGAGGTTGCTGACGAACTCTCCATTTTAAGTCTTTGCTTTCAGGTTCATTTCCGAGCTGATATTTAACTCATTGATCTCTTAGGATTTTACACAAACTGTTCAGGTAGTCTGGAATATGTGGTGAACTAATACATGTGTAACGAAAAAAAAATAATTTCCAGGGGTGAAGGATTTTAGTCCTGCACTGAAATGTCTAGGGGCAGAAATCTGGCAGATGATTATGACCATTGAACCGCTGTACTGAAGGCTGTGGTTTCCTATTCCACTGCAAGGCTTTTTTTTTCTCGTACATGAGGGTCTGTGTACAGCAGAGAGATGACTTCCCTGAGGGAACAGTGAAGGGAACTTTTCCCTCAGGTCCTTAGAGTCTCTCCTAGATCTTCCGAATGATCAGAAAAATACTTTTTCCCTCTCTTTCTTGGTTCCAAATAGCCAGGCTCTCCTGCTTTGTGCCAGATGGGACTGGCAAAGGAGCTGCTGCATATGTGCCAGTGGAGCGTGGTGATTTGTCCTGTTGAAGGTGACAGCCTCAGCAGTGACCAGGGAAGCAGGGCTGCCAGCCTCAGCTAGGAGAGCTCTGATCACGTACGGAGTCTGGGAGGAAAGGACCAGAGGGGAGAGGAACTGCAGTGGTGTTCTTGTGTATATTAATGCCTAATGGGGAGGAGGGTCCAGTTGAGAGATCAGGGACCAAGCTGAGAAACTAAAGTGAGCATGGGACGTACTGGATCTTGGGAGAAACTGGAAATGTAATATGAGTAGGCAAAGAAATCATTGATGTTTTGTGACACCTGGGCCATGTGAAAAGATAGGCAAATGCATCATTATTTGGATCAGGATTCGACAGCTCTGGTGCAAGAGAGAAAGGAGTTAACATCATAATCTTAAGGTACATGCTAAATGCTCATTATTTAAATGCTCTGTCTTAAGAAGCCACATGGCCATCAGTACACAATTACATCTGTAAACTTGGAATCAAGTTAAGGCAACGTCTGGTTTCTTTTAGAAATTCTGCCAGCTGAGAATGATTCTGAGCACTGCGTGTTGCTGGATGCCCTTGGAATTAGATACTAAAATATTAGGCTGTAATAGCCTTGCTGGATATCTGGAATCCTGCAGATTGTATCTCTAGTTTTCTGAAACAGTCATTTTCACTCACCTCAGTTCAAACTGAGGACAGCAAAGCTTTACAGCAGCAGCAGCAAATGTAATGTACCTTGATCTCAAGTTCCAAGTGCTAATAGTTACAGCATCAGCAGAAAATAATTGTCAGAAAAGAAGCCAGTGCAGGGGGGAGTCAATAGTATCCATTTAAAGTGAAACATTTTTTTTTGTAGTCTTTAAAAGAACTACAGTTAGGCCATAGTCAATTTCTCAGTGAAAAGTTTAAGAGCTGCAATTTATAAACTCATAAAATAAGTTCTAATTTTAAAGAAAAAAAAAGGAAGAATTTTCTATCCAGATGGGGAAGCTTTTCTAAACAGCCTTTTGGTTCGTATACTGTTTGTTGCCTGGGTAAACTGCTAAATCCATCATAGTGAATACAACAAAAAACATGTGATTGTTAAAAGAAAAGTTCGTATTTCTGCAGTGTACTGATTTAATTTTTATCTTACTTTGGACACATCCTAAGTGCTGCTCTCTGTGTTCATTGCTATACATTTTGATCAGTGATTTATCAGTGCAAATGAGGTGCAAATTCCTATCAGATTGTACAGGACAGTGGAAAAGAGGCTCTCTGATTTGCCTGTTCTAGCACAGAGATCCCTGCAGATCCTCCCTCAGCAAGTCCAGCTATAGCTTCCAGTGTTACTGGTTACCTTTTTGCATGAACTACAAGAAAATTCCACCCAGCAAGCAAGTTAACAATGGAAATACACTAAAAAGTGTATAAAAAAAGACTTACAGTCAATCACTTTCCATCAGAAAAGCCTCAAATATAAAATACAGATTTTCCTAACCTTTGAGTAGAACAGCTACAGAGATAGACAGATAGAGGGGTTCCTGCTCAGCAGATCTCCTTTTCTTCTTCTTCATTAAATCAGTTTTACTAAAGGTGGATTAAAACAACCAGCCAAACTCTCAAGGCACACAGACAGTTTAAAAAGTGATATGTAAAAACAGTTTGTGTGAAATCAAAGGACATGTCTCTGCGGAGCTGCCCATTCCCTGTCTTTATTCTCCATGCAGTGGGACTCAGGTGCCCTTACTCGTATCAAGACCTCACAAGGATCTACCCACACAGTTAGATACTTAATCAGCTTTGAAGGTCTGACTATATATACTTATTTTACTTATAATGTATTGTAGTTAGAGGAGACCCTTGGGGATTTAAGCAGAGAACAGGGGGAAACTAGCTTCTAAACCAGAACACTTAGTTCATATTTTTCCTTTTTTTTTTTCATTACCTGTTATCTGAATGTGGGGGCTAATTGTCCCTTCTTCCTATTAACCAATACTGGCTCAATGCAGGCCAGGAAAACTGCTACTTTAAAGATTAAGTTAAAAAAAAAAAAAGAATTAAAACAAATCCTCTAAGTTTATAGCAAAACCTAAGACATGATTTTACATATCTACAAAAGTTGTTGAGATAACCTCTTACATATAAATTGAAATTCTGTGGCCTTTTTCTTGTCACTTGTAAGATTTAACTCTAAGGAATACAAATATACAGGATTAAAAATACAACTCTACAATAAATAGTAAATTACATTATCAACAAAAAGGGATAACTTGAGCACTACTTTGTCTTCAGTAAAGTGATAACTTGGAAGTACACAGTTTCTTCACTGCTGTTCTGCACAAAGAACTTGGAGGAGGCAGATAACTTCCTTCCTAATGGACTACTACAGACACCCTTTGCGGGTCATTAGTGTGGAATTAATGAAAGTATGTCTCTGCAGCAATTAATTTCCTGTACTTCTGTAATAACAATAAGGAAAGGAAGAGCTGTCCTCCTCCCACAACTGATAGCTTTGTTCCTGTGCCTAAAGCACAGTCTTGGAGGATTGAACTGTTTGGGTTCTATTCCCACATTTTCTGTAACATCCTTCATGACCTTGGAAAAATCATTTGATCTCTCTGTGCCTTAAATTCCCTTTTCACAAAATGGAATTAATTACACTTCACTACTCCCAGAGAAGTGTCATTAGACCTAATTAGTTAATATCTGTAAAGTGCTTTGAGAGCAATCTTTTGACAGATCATATTCTAAGTGGAAAACATCACAGTAAAAATTTGTAGCAATCTGGCTTAGTGTTATTTGTTTAGTACAAACAATGCTCTTGGCATTCTAGAAACACTAGTCTGTTATATGAGACAAAGGTAAGTTAAAATTACATTTATTTGGGCTCTGATTGAGGTAAATACCCATTCATTCACATGTCTTCACTTAAACACTACGTACCAAAAGTGCTCAATGCGTTGTTATGCATTTCATACTCTTGAGCTGAGGTCTTACTCATCTTTAGTTTCCCTCACCCCAAATCATTTCTTGATGACTTCCTAAAAGTAATGTTTTAATTGTTTTGATAATCAGAAAAAGCACTATAAAGCAGGGAAGAGATGAGAGCTTGATCAGACAGAGACCAATGTTTGAAATGTCAGGCTATGTGTTTACAAGTTAAGATCAGATTTATGCATAGGAAAGAACACTTTGGCAGCATTTTGAAAAAAAAAAATAATCAAGGAAGAGATATTTGAAGGCTAGGGTAATCAAGGCAGAGACAGCTGTAAGCTTATGCTGATTATTTAGACCACTACCTACACAAGAGATTGCAACATTAATGTTTCACAGGAAGAAGCGATAAGATCTGGATTCATCTTGGATGTAGTAAAGAAGAAGGAAAAAAGTCAATGATGAACACTCATCTTGAAGATCTTAAAGGCAAAGAGGGTTATGCCTGTAAAAAGAAATGGAAAGATTAAAGAACAGTCAATAAACAAACTTGCAGATAAGTGATACAACAACACAGACATTAATCAAAACTTTTGTTCAGGAAAACACAAAACCTTTTGCAAGTTTGTCAAAACCATCTCTGAAAACAAGGAAGCTGTGGCTACTGTGGCAACCTGGAAACACAGAAAAGATATAAGATGGAAAATGCAAATTCCAAGCCTGAATTTCAAACTGTTTAATAAATTACACTGAATAGGTATGAGGTGAAAGTATGTACGAAAGCGGCCACACATATTGTTGGAAGTCCACACTGTACTTACCCACTCATGTTATACACATTTTGCTGGGCAGAACGTTTCATGGGATGATGGCCTGGAAAAACTTTTAGTTTTCTGCATATACTACTTTAAAAATATTTTTCAATAATGGCTCAATTAACTTAAGTGACATCAGCAAAATTTCACAAAAATAAAGTCATTGCAACTTGTTTACTTAATCTAGTTGGATAGATGACCTTTGAAGGTCCCATCAAAACCTAACCATTCTATGATTCTATTTATTACTTTTTATTTATTTATTTCTAGTTATTTTGATATTTTTGTTTGTATCTATTCATTTAATTAAATAAATCTATTTCAGATCATATCAGCAGCTTTAATATCTACCTTCAGTTTTTGAGCAATGGGATGTTGATGTTTCCAGCAGACATTTTTCTGGGTTGCTTAAAAGGTGAGGAAGTAGAAGGTAGAGATCTTGAAGAACAGGTTAGGTGCTATAGGGTAGCTTTGTAACTTATTGCTCTGCATATCTCGTGAGTCTTGTGGGAAAGAACTTGACACGCAAAGCAGACCATCCAGTCTCCTGCTCTGAACATATGTTTTGCGTCTCTAAAGGCTGCCTGAGCCAATGGATTAACGGTGGAATTAATGATCTAACTCGAGCCAAACTTTGTGGCTACTTTGCTTCTCCTTTATGCAGATAACCATACTATGCAAGTTGATAGTTCAAGGAATGTACTTGTAGTGTATCTCCCATAACGTTTGTTGAACTTGCTTTGGAAACAGAAGGAGGTTAGTTTCCGCTTTGGGCATAAATTCAAGTTCAGATATCAAACTCTCTATGCTTTTGCTAAAAAGAGTTAGAGACTAATGTAGATCCCAGATTTTGCTTCAAATCTTGATGAATGATGTATATTAAAAAAAAAAACCAAACCAACAAACAAACCGAAAAACAACCAAAGAAAAATGTTATAACATTCAGTTCCATTAAGAAGCAGAACCTCCACCCTTCACAGATGATGGGATTTTTGTCATTAACTTCAGTGGAAGCCTGGAGAGATATTACAGCTATCACTGACTCCTACAGGACTAAAAGGACTAAGTTGGAAAAAATCCAGATTTTACTGATTACATTAGCTGTGTTAAGGAAATCAAGACCTATTTAAAAGT
>WHYT01016986.1:77753-107370 GCA_009806455.1 Tetrax tetrax
ACGTCTGTTTTGTAAAGAGAAATAAAGTGATGCTAATAAGGTAACGCAGAGACATTCATGGGCTACTCATTCCATGCAGCTGCCCCAAACTCAATTTTGTTGTTAGTGATTCACTCAGAGCAGTATTATGCAGATACATTTGTCTGAAAGATGTTGGAAGATACGACTTCTCCTCTACTGAACCTGTATTGAAGTTTTGGGTGCATACCTCCTTTAAGGTTATAAATTGTTTTTTTTGTTTTTTTTTCATTTCTGTATTTGCCTTTGAATAGTTATTGAAGTAGTATCACTCATGACTGGCACTAAGGGAACTCCTGATTGGAACTAAGCTCTGAAATGTACCTTGAAGTGTTGATGTTTGCCATGTCATTGTACATAACTTGCGTATTAATACACAGCTCACAGAGTGGCTGGTCTGATTTACAGGGTTGAGGGATCCAGACCCTCTCTTCAAAGTAATGTATTTGATAATTGTTGCCTCCTTGTGGTCTGATAGCTGGGGAAGTATTCACATTTTAAGGTTACCCAAAGAGAACTGAAAATCCTAGAAGCCATGGAGTATAATATGAAATAGCCACACACTCGTCCAGTCCATGGGAGTATCCTAGGTCCCAATAAATTTTAAGACAGCTGCTGCTGCATTTTCATTGACTTCTCTCTAGTCAGAGTCACAGAGCAATGGTTACATCTCTTGAATAGGGACAATATATTAAACTATTCAGCACTAACTCTGACATCCCGTTTTGAATCTTTCTAGATTTTTGAGTAAGAAATACTGCTTACTTAACTTTCCATTAAATTTTTGGATAGTTTCCTCTAAAGAGAGAGAATAATTTACCATTGTTACTGCAACTTGCACTGGTAAAGCTTTGCACTGGTAATTTAATTCTATATTCATTTAGTTTGAATTACACAGGGAACATCTGCAATGATTCCTAACAGTAACTACATTTCAAGACAATTACATAGTAATAACTAGAGCTACAGGATGATGTAAAAGCCAGAAGAGGAAAAAGAGGCGCACACAGACTTTGCACTTGAAATTAAATTTTGTTCTTAATTGGGAAAATGCAAGTTTATCATAGAATAGTCTTTGTAACACCACATGCATGTATTTAATATAGGTGTTTCTTCTCGTAATGCAGTATTTTCTATTGGCATATGAGATTTACTCTCACTACTGATTTAGAGAATCACTAATGAAATGAATCTCCATATTTTGGAGTACACAAATTTCCTTTCCTTCTTAGCCAATGCTTATTAGGAAGATGAAGACAATGAAATAAAAAGATCTTGTGGGATTTACTTTGTCAATCTTATGGAATTAAGAACTGTGAGAGGCAGGAACTCCATTTCTCAAATTTTCCGCTACGGCTTTCATATGTAGATTCATGGCATTGTTAGTGAATGTACAACTACTTCTCTGTGGTGTACTAATTAACTAATTCACTTATGTACAAGATCACATATTTTTGTCTGGAAAATCTAAATGGTTGAGTGGACATGTGTAGTGAGTCCAGCAGCTCTGGGAGTAGCAGATGTGTTGTATGTGCATTGCACAAATAGTCAGCATATGTGGATCAATTCTGGTGAATTTTCGATGTATCAAGTTTGTCATGCTTGAGGTTGAACACAAATAGGCTCCACAGTGCACTCAGCTGGATCTTATTCTTTTCAGGCCCTTTCACATCCCAGTTTACATAATCTTCGGCAATTTTTTTTGTTTGTTTGTCGAAATAATTTTTATGCTGCTATATTCATCCAGATTATTGTAGACATCAGCATTCAAATTTTACTTTTCACTTTGAGAAGAGAAAATCCAATATTATATATTGTAATTGTCGTGCTATTATTTCTCCCTCAATCTAATCAGTGAAGACAGAAGGGGGAGGCCTAGTTTTTCCAAATCTTAAAAAAAAATCTACTTAGGGTACTATCACTATAAACCATAAAATTTTTTATTTTTCCATGTCACACACTTTTCCATCTTTTCTAGTGACTGAGCTGATATATTTGCTATCCTTTTAAAACTATCATGTCCTCTAAGGAACAGAAATATTGTGGTAAATGGTTGATCTCCTAGCGTTGAACTCTTTAAACTCAGTCCTTGCCCCACATCTGAATCTGTTACACAAAATCAGGGCCTCCCAGCTCTCTTCCCCTTCCATTGGCAAATCCCCATCTCCGTCACTTGAAATGTACCTTGCTCATGTGGAATTGTTTCTGCTGCCTGGTAGGAAGCAGAAATGTGTTTCCCTGCAATTTTTCTCCATGTCATCGCCTGTAAATGAAGTAAAGAGAAAGCGCTAGAAAAACACAGAGTAAGCAATGTTTTCAATGTCGTTATCAAGACTTCTTGTGGGTACAGTACAGCGAGTGAAAAGTCATTTAGAACTGAAATCCAGGGTTTAACACTGGCTTACAGACAAGATGAGATAATAGTCAACACCATCAGTCATCTTGTAATCCTGAGGGCAGAATGTCATTTGGAGAGGATTTGTCACCTGCAGAGAACCCTCCCAGCTCAGAGGGTTCCAGCAAACTCTCTGAATGTTTGATTTCTAAAACTTGAGAAGGGAAAAGCCTCTTGCACTTAGCTGTGTATCATTCCTTTGGAATCTCAATATTCTGGGCCTCCCTAATCCAAACCAATTGCTCGGCCCCTTAATATTTTCCTTCTGCTCTTCTTATAGCAAAATGGCTGTGACTACATTTGTTGTACTTAAGTCTTACCTGAAAATCATTGTTTCTCTTGCTACCTCTTTTGTCAAATTACATTTTTTTTTTTCTCTGAAAAATCCTCAAGCTTTTATGTGAAAAGTGTGTACCTGCAAAAGATGATACTGGTGCAATACACTTACTAGTTTTTACTCATCTGAGTGAAGACTAGTAAACCGAAGTGTCATGAGTTAGTAAGCTTTCACTGCACTGATCTCCAAAAAGTGTTGATAACATTTTCTAAAGAGGTAAAAGAACTCCAGAAAGACCTTTTTTTTTGCAACCTTATAAAAATGAGAAACAGATATTTTTCACTTGGATAATTGTTTACATGATTAGAAATACATGTGTGGAAGCACAACAAAGTTTCTGAATTGGTAGCAGTAATAATTACTGCAAATTTAGTGTAAAGTTCAACTACAAAAAGGGAGATCTGATAGCAGAGCTTTCTATGATCAGTTTGATTCAATGTAGTAACAGTGTGTACTATGTTGTAATTCATATTTTCGGATTTTTCATTAGCATCACACTACATCAGATCATAGAATCATAGAATCATAGAATGGTTAGAGTTGGAAGGGACCTTCAAAGGTCATCTAGTCCAACCCCCCATGCAAGAAGCAGGGACCTCCCTGACTAGATCAGGTTGCTCAGAGCCCCATCCAGCCTAGCCTTGAACGTTTCCAGGGATGGGGCATCCACCACCTCTCTGGGCAACCTGTTCCAGTGCTCTACAACTCTCATTGTGAAAAATTTTTTCCTAATATCTAATCTAAACTTCCCTCCTTCTAATTTAAACCCATTACCCCTTGTCCTATCACAACAGGCCCTACTGAACAGCCTGTCCCCATCCTTCCTGTAGGCCCCCTTGAGGTATTGGAAGACCGCTGTAAGGTCTCCCCGGAGCCTCCTCTTCTCCAGGCTGAACAGCCCCAACTCTTTCAGCCTGTCCTCATAGGAGAGGTGCTCCAGCCCTCTGATCATCTTTGTGGCCCTCCTCTGGACCCTCTCCAACTGGTCCATGTCATTCTTATGTTGGGGACTCCAGAACTGGACACAGTACTCCAGGTGGGGTCTCACGAGGGCAGAGTAGAGGGGCAGAATCACCTCCCTTGACCTGCTGGCCACGCTCCTCTTGATGCAGCCCAGAATGCGGTTGGCCTTCTGGGCCACAAGGGCGCATTGTCCACTCATGTTGAGCTTCTCGTCCACCATCACTCCCAAGTCCTTCTCCTCAGGGCTGCTCTCCATCCATTCTCCGCCCAGTCTGTATTTGTGCCTGGGATTGCCATGACCCAGGTGCAGAGCCTTGCACTTGGCCTGGTTGAACTTCATGAGGTTGGCACGAGCCCACCTCTCCAGCCTGTCCAGGTCCCTCTGGATGGCATCCCTCCCTTCCAGCGTATCGACGGCACCACACAGCTTGGTGTCATTGGCAAACTTGGTGAGGGTGCACTTTATCCCACTGTCCATATCGCTGACAAAGATGTTGAACAGGGCCGGGCCCAACATGGACCCCTGAGGGCCACCACTGGTGACCGGTCTCCACTTGGACATTGAGCCGTTGACCACCACTCTCTGAGTGCGGCCATCCAGCCAACTCCTTATCCACCGAGTGGTCCATCCATCAAACCCATGCCTCTCTAGTTTAGAGAGAAGGATGTTGTGCGAGACAGTGTCAAAAGCTTTGCACAAGTCCAGGTAGATGATATCCGTTGCTCGTCCCTTGTCCACCGATGCTGTTACCCCGTCATAGAAGGCCACCAAATTGGTCAGGCACGATCTGCCCTTCGTGAAGCCATGTTGGCTGTCACCAACCACCTCCTTGCTTTCCATGTGCCTTAGCATGGTTTCCAGGAGAATCTGCTCCATGACCTTGCCAGGTACGGAGGTGAGGCTGACCAGCCTGTAGTTGCCCGCGTCTTCCTTACTCCCCTTTTTGAAAATGGGGGTTATGTTCCCTCTCTTCCAGTCATCGGGGACCTCACCAGACCGCCACGATTTCTCAAATATGATGGCCAGTGGCTTGGTAACTTCATCCGCCAGTTCCCTCAGGACGCGTGGATGGATCTAGTCAGGCCCCATGGACTTGTGCACCTTCAAGTTCCTTAGATGATCCCGAACCTGCTCTTCAAGCACCATGGGTGGTTCTTCATCCTCACAGTCCCTGCCTGTGCCTTCCACAGCTTGGGCGGGGAGACAAGAGCCCTTATCAGTGAAGACTGAGGCAAAAAAGTCTTTGAGTACCTCATCCCACATCCCGGGTAACCACGACACCCGTTACCTTCCGGAGGGTGCCTACATTCTCCTTGGATTTTCTTTTGTCCCCTACGTACCTGTAAAAGCTTTTCTTGTTACTTTTTATATCCCTGGCCAGATTAAATTCCATCAGGGCTTTAGCCTTCCTCACCCGATCCCTGGCCTCTCGCACAGCCACTCGGTAGTCCTCCCAGGTTACCTGTCCCCGCTTCCACCCTCTATAGGCTCCCTTCTTTACTTTTAGTTGGTCCAGGTGCTCCTTGCTCATCCATGCTGGCCTCTTGGCCTTTTTGCCCGACTTCTTCTTCATCGGGATGCACCTCTGCTGAGCTTGGAGGAGGTGCTCCTTAAATACGGACCAACTTTCCTGGGCCCCTCATCCCTCCAGGGCCGCCTCCCATGGCACTTTGCCCATGATGTCCCTGAAGAGACTGAAGTCTGCCTTCATGAAATCTAGGGCAGAGAGCTTGCTGTGCAGTTTCCTTGCTGCCCCGTGGATCTTGAACTCCACCGCGTCATGGTCACTGCAGCCAAGGCTGTCCGTCAGTTTCACGTCCCCCACCAGCCCCTCCGTGTTGGTGAGCACAAGGTCCAGCATGGCACCCCTCCTTGTCGGCTCCTCTAGCGCCTGCGGGAGGAAGTTGTCATCCACGCATTCCAGGAACCTCCTGGACTGCCTGTGCCCTGCCATATTGTCTCTCCAACAGATGTCGGGGTGGTTGAAGTCCCCCATGAGCACCAGGGCTTGTGACCGCGAGGCTGGTCCTATCTGGCTATAGAGCTCCTCGTCCGCTCTGTCTTCCTGGCCAGGCGGCCTGTAACAGACCCCCACCGTAACATCCCCCATCCGTCCCTGTCCTCTGATCTTAACCCATAAGCTCTCTGTCAGCTCCTCCCCCATCCCCAGGCGGAGCTCCACACACTCCAGCCGGTTGCTGACATAGAGAGCGACACTCCCTCCTCGTCTTCCCTGCCTGTCTTTTCTAAAAAGCCTGTACCCCTCCATGGTGACGCTCCAGTCGTAAGAGTCGTCCCACCATGTCTCCGTGATGCCAACAAGGTCGTAGCCCTGCTCGTGTGCACGCATCTCCAGTTCTTCCTGTTTATTCCCCATGCTGCGTGCGTTGGTATAGAGACACTTCAGCAGGGCCCCCGATAAAACCGACTTGCTGGCTGGAGTGACAGGTGTTCTTTTGTATCACAGATTAGGTTCATTTGCACCTACCTGCGATCCTTCCCCGACTTCTGGGCACTTGGTGCTGGCACTGGCGCCATGCTGACAGCAGTGGGCTGGACTGTGCTCCCCCTTCCCCAGCAATACTAGTTTAAAGCCCTCTGGACAAGTCTGGCAAGTCTACGTCCAAGCACACTCTTCCCCTTCTCGTTTAGGTGTACGCCATCCGCCCCTAGTAGACCGGGCTTCTCAAAGCACACCCCATGGTCAAGATGCCCAAAGCCCTGGCTGTAACACAACTCCCTGAGCCATGAGTTGACTTGCCAGATACATGTGGCCCTTTCAGGCTCCTGACCTTCGACCGGGAGGATTGAGGAGAATACCACTTGAGCCCGAGTCTTTGACTGTAGAACCCAGGGCCCTGATGTCCCTTTTGATGTTTCTTAGGCTGCTGCTAGCTGTGTCGCTGGCCCCCACATGAAACACCAGTAACGGATAATAGTCTGAGGGCCGTATGAGGCCAGATGTTAGTGCTTAGCAGGAATATCATATAGCAAACATCTGACCATGACTTTGATAAATTCCCAAGGAAAATTAAATGAAAGACAGATGTGTATCAGATTTTTTTTTCTATATTTATATCATGATCTGGATTTACTCTAAGGAAAGTGATAGAGTTACTGGCATTTATGAGAGGCAGGGAAGTATGTAAAATCAGAACCTGTGCCTTCAACTCTTTTTAAAGAATTGTAAATAGGAAGAAGCATATGATTGGTTATTAAAAATGGAGTCATGTTTACTATTATATCTTCTAAGCCTTTTGTGACTAATCCAATCCTTTGTAACCTTTCTGGGAACACTAACATCTTTCTCAGCTGCATGGGCACGTGGCTGTTGGAAGTGATACTGATCAACAGCAATCTAAACAAAATGTAGATTGATTAAATGATTTCCTGTGGTAGGATTAATAAGGCAGTAGATCAACCCTATTAAAGACATTTGTTTTACGTCCTTTCTAATTCAATCTTGCCAGACCTGTGGGAAAGTGAGCAATGCGTATGTCGCTTTATGATGAGAGATCATTTTCCAAAACAATGCCTGCTACTTGGTCTGACAACAGTGGGCTTGGGGAACCTTGAGTTTAACTATCAGATGGTCGTAACTCACATTTCAGGAACTTGCCCTTGTGACTGGAAATCTTCAGCATTTCTGGCTCTCCAGTCCTCTGCCTTAGTAGTTATACACTCAAAATCTGAGGTGTGCGTGCATCTGAAAATATGAGGTTCAGTAAGGGAAAACTGTAAGTCTAAAAGAGCCTTCAGCTTCCCTGGATGTTGGTCAGGGCAGGTCATATGCTTCAGAAATGAAAGAAAGAGCTGAGAGGAACTTTTGTTACTTGTTCTGAGCTCCAGAACCACCTGTTAGGATTGCTACTTGGTGATGCTACCATAAAATTAAGAGCCTACTAGCATTTTATTATGAAGGATGTAACTGAATCTTACACATTCAATTCAGGCAGGAACTTCACATAGATTTGAGGTCCAAATATCTTGTTTGAGTCCCAAGTTTAGCCTACAACTGTTTTACTGTAAATGGAAGAAAAATCTTGCTTTCATACCAACTTTATGCAAATGTTGTGGCAGACTTATTTTGTGGTGCTTTTGGCTTATTTGTACTATCTATCTGTATACTTATTTAGGGGAACACAGTGTGTAATTCATTTAAGAGCACTGGGGTTGGGATTTTCCTACTCTTTCTGGGTGATTTTACATAGATGAGGAATCTGTACTGGCAATCTGTGAAACGAGGACTCTTTTTCTACACTTTGGATATTTCTCAGATGGGAGGAACTCTGGAGTCATGACTGGATTTTGCCTCCTTCTGCCATTGAAATTGTCTCTGAGGGATGCACTGTTCCAAGCAGGAAGGGAAGTCTTTGCCAGCACAGCTTTATGCAGGCAGGAGGAAGGCAAGGATTTTCCTTAAAAAAACCCTGACTATCTGACAGTTCCTCCAAAATCTGTTAATTTTGCAGACCTAGAGTCTGTGGTCATTTCTATGGGAAAAATTCTGGACAACTCTTCAGAATAAACTCTAGAGAATTTCTGTGTACAAGAAGAGTAGGCACACAGAAGAAATACATTTTTAAAAAACTTCGTTTGAAGTTCTTATTACATATGATTTGCTAGCAGTACTGAGTTCTTAAACTTACGTGGCTTTGCTAGATCATAGTCAAAGGCTGAAGTTATCTCAAACTCCAGGAAAATATAAATGAAAGTAATCAGATTACTTTAATCTTCAAAAGCACCCAAGCCCTTAAATGTTTGGTTTACAAATATTGTCTTCTATTGTAGGCATTAACATGGGAGTTACTTGCCAGACATGATGCTCATCTTTCAAACAGAGCTAATAAAAATATTTAAACATTTTTTTTAAATTAACAAACAAACCTCCTTGAAATAAGGACACATTAGCACAAGTAAACATCATGTAATTCTATCACGAAATATTCAATAGAAGTTTTCCTCTTGGAAAGGTAATAAGAACTGCTCATGCTTGTTGAGAGTTTCAGGTTTGAAAAGGATCTGTGTCACTCTGAGAATCAGTAGCCTTCTTTTTAGCAATGCTTAAGACCCACAGGTGGGTCCATGTAAAACTATGAAAACAAAGATCTCAAAACTATGTAGAAATTAAGATCCAAGCTGGAACTGGATTTTACACGTGGCCTTCTTACATGCAATGAAAAACTAATTAACACTCAGCACTGTGGAGAATCTTGGATCCAAATTTTGGACTGCCTCATAGACCTCTGAAGCTTGGAACTACACCCTTTGGTGTGAGTGGGCTTTGCAGTAAGTGCTTTTATTAGAAATCTGTGGCTTGGAACCACAAAATAATACTATTTGTACATTATCTTTGCCTCTGTAAAAATGGAGGCATTTCTGTGTTGGCAAACTCCAGATGCAGGATAACAGATGTTCTGGGCAGTCTGGTAAACCAGACAAATCTGATTACAAAGACAAATCTGTTTGGCAGTATTGCTGAAACTTATCTGACATAGGAACACCTACTGAGTGCAAATTACAGCATCAGAGCAGTAGACATGAAAGGAACTTTTATTCCAGACTAAGTGTCTCTTCCTCAAAAATGAAAAACAAAGTTATTTAAAAGAAGAGACTCTCATATAGATCTTAAACTGCACTGCTGAGCAATCCTCCTTTCCCCCTAACTTGTTACTGTTGCCTTCAGCCATAATAAAATAAACATGAATTACGGCCACCAGAACTTGAACATTTCTGTTATGTTGCCTGTTGGGAGAAATTCAAAGCCATGTAGGAAGGTGAGGGCCCTGCACCATTGACATACAATGGGAGCTGGACCAACAAGTCCCCTTTGTGCCTCTGAGATGTTTCTTCTGTCATACAATCTTTCACAGGCATATGGGAACTCTCAGAGTTTCGTTGTACAGATGAAACTACTTTGAACTCTCTATGGATATTCATATTTTCTTGACCTTATTTTTCTATTTATCTTTCCATAACTTACTTTCCCCAGAATATTCTTAGCTGGAAAAGCAATGTGAAAGCAAGAGCACCTGTCAAATTTGGATGGACAGATGGATTGGATTTGCTGTAATTCCAATATTGTCTTTTTCTCTTACATTGAAGGAGTAGAGTTTTCCAAGACTCATTGAATTTTTACAGCAAGATTTTCATTTATGCTTCCAGTCTCTTCAGTACTTCTGCTTTTCCTTTCCACAAACAATTCCAGTGTAATGATTTTACAGCAGCAGAATATGGAGAAGCAAATTCTCCTCTTGGAAGGAAAGAATTCAGAAGAGGTTGGTGAGCTGAAACCTTGGGGGAGTATATTCCTTTCTATGGCTTATTGTGATAGAGGGGTGAATGACTTGCCTCTTGAAATGGCTATTTTCAAGCACAGGCTTACACATCTGTTCCTAAAACAGATGAAATTTTCTTTGCTCTTTGTACTATACTACTTCCAAGCAGGATAATAGCTAATTTGAATACTTTGTTATTGATCTCTTTATATCTTTATGTCCTCAAGGCATTTTCTTCCTTGGTACCCTATTTGGTGACCGTTTTGCATGTATAAATCTCTTGCCTGCATCTTGCTCATATTTCCTAAAATCTTTTCCTTTTTCCAGAGTTGCTGCTCAGTTTTTCTCCTTATTTTGCTGCCTCCCATTGTTGACATTTAGGTCTACAAACTTCTTAACTGGATACTGCATCTTGGCCATGCTAACTTTTGCTGCCCTTTAGAAGTCTGATGAATTTCCTAACTCCACTCAAAAAACCTGTTCACCTTCCCAGCAGTGTGCTGCCTTTGTGACCTAAAATATGACTAAAATTACCTATTCCAAACTGCAATTACCCCACCCACCAGGACTTCAAATGATTTGGTTGCAAAGAGAGGAAAAGAAGATGTAGAGCCATTGTTCAAGCCTCTCCTCTCCCATTCTTTGAAAGAGAATGGTAATGACCGAGTGAAAAAGCCAAGCTACTTAAAAAATAGATTTGTTGCTGATAGTGATGTTCCTATCCCAGGGTCTGTATAGCACACAGCCAGGTGTAGTACTTCAAGGTCACCTTTTCAATCTCTAATTTACATTCTCTTTTTGTACACACCCTCTGGGCAAGTAGAAGTGACTTTCCTAAATATATGTTTTCGAAAATCTCAGATCTGTGAATGACACAGTCATCTCTCTGCAACTTCATAGGTATCTGGCTGCACTTCACACAATTGCAGGCAATATTAGTCCCTTGATCTCAGAGAAACAATTCACAGTATTTCTATGCCCTTGCAGTTCCATCCTGTCACTTCTAAAAAGTATTGCTGTGCACCTGAAATGTTCTGTTTCTGTTCAATGACTACATGATACTTCCTGCTTAACAACGGACAGTAATGGAATACATAATTAAAATAACATTGCTTAGTCACTAAGCTCTCCAGACATCTTTATAACGTTGCTTTAATTGCATAAGCATGCTGCATGTCTGTTATTTGGGAATATTACAGATGTTAATCCAGTGAGATGAGGATGAATGAATAAATGTCTCTCCTTTGCTAAACTGAAGTGAGCATTCTCCCTAACTCCTTCACATGAGTTAAATTTGAGTTTATGTAGGTCCTTTTGTTTCATTACAGGCAGCTTTCAACAGGGCTCACAGCAGAACAAAGCAGAATGAAACTGAGCAAACAATTGGATTTTACCATGCCCTGCTGTTACCGTTATTTTAGATATTGTTCATCCAACTGCTCCCAGGGTGTTGGGATCAATCAATTTCTAGGAAACAGTAATTACTTACTGGAATATTTTGCTCAGAACCTGCATGGCTGTTATTTACTCTCTAGTGACGCAGAAGAACTAAGTAAACCCACATCAGTCTACAAAGTATTGAACTGTTTAATCTGCTTCAGTACATGCCTTTGCTATCTTTTTCTCTCTCTACTCTCTGTTTTAAAAGTGCAATTATAGGATATCGTCATTCATCTAAGCCCAGTTTCTCATCTTTGTTGTATCACAGTATCACTAGTATGCTCATTTTTCTGCTAAATTGTTAGTACTGTGACTTTAATTCATCAAGTGCACTGAGTGATGCATGGTGTAAATCAATAAGGGTGACTTTCTGTCGCAAGTCAGACTGCCAGCAAAAAGTCCATGGTAAAGCTCTGAGCTGATACCCCTACCTCAGAGAAGGTAAGGAAATCTAACAGTAGTAACTAATATTGCAGTCTATAAAAGGGTCAAAGAAAACTTTCTGAGGATTTGCAGCAAATTTTCCTGTTTGTAAAAATCAAGGATGTTGGGAAACTCAAGATCCACATATCTGAAAATGTCAGCTGTGCACCAGGGCAGGATTTCAATACATTTCCACCAACAAGGCTCAAGAGAGGTTATAAACTTTCTAGTCACTGATAGTCAGGGCTTTAAAAGTGCTTAAGGCTTTTGTAATCATTTTTGTGGCCAATGTCCAAGGCTGCTAAGTGTGTATATGTGGAGACAGAGGCTTAATAACATTTTTCAGAAGTGACTTGGTGCCTTAAATGCCTCAAAACGCTGGTGTTCCTTTTCATGCACACTATAGGGCCTGACTTTCAAAAACCACTGAACATCTGTTCTCTGGAAGCTAGACTTTCACAGTGCAAACACTCAAAAATAAAGGACCTTAAGATGTATTTTCAGTGCTGACAACACTGAGAGTGGCATAGAAGCTGCCCATAATTTCTGTGCCCCTCTATGTCTCTTCTTTCAAGGAGAAGTCTGAATTACAGCCCCTTCTTTATGTGCATTCCCTGTACCCTGGGCCCTTCTTCCTCCCAGTGCTAGGAGTTTTGTGGGGAGGAAGGGGCAGTAGCCAGCAGGGCTTTCCTGCCAGTGCCATTAAGACAAAGAGAAAGGTTGGTAAACCCTTCTATTTATTTCTCTAATCCACAGAGACTGCATCTGTGTGTTTTTCACCTGGAACCATAAACTGGAGTGTTCCTACCTCCCCAACTAGAAGCAGATATGCACCCACGCTCCAACATTCGTCAACTTACTTTGTGTTGCTGATGTTCTTGTTCAAATGAATTGATTTATTTCCCTGCAGATGGTCCTTATGCCCATAGCTATTTCTCTGTATGTAGTCTTGCAGATTTCTTTTTATCTTTAAAACACTGATCTTGTGCATCATTGTGTATACTTCCTTGTATCTAGGCTATCTTCTCTATTTGGTCCACTATGCAATATGGCAGATTCACGGGCAAAGCTGCTTTTCTGTACCCTTTTAAACTTTAACCACTGCAGATGCTACCAAAGGTACCAGCTAGGGTAAGGAGAATCCTTCTCCCTCCTTTTAAAAGATGTCAAATCCAACCACCATAATCTTGCCTGTAACTTTCTTATTTAACAGAGATTGTTCAGTGAAGTTTCAGATTTTTGAGGGTTCCAATGAACTGCTTGGAAGTCCCTGCATTCTTCTGGTCACTAAATTACTTCAGAACACCAATTCTCCTGCTGTCTTTGACCCTTGGCTTATTGCTGTGGTGATGCTCAGCATAGTTACTGTTGTGGAAGTATTAGCAAATACTAGAGCTCTCAAGGATGAGAGTCATAAACTAATATAATGTAAAGGGTCAACTGGCTATCTCCTGTTCTATAATAACTGATATTGTTTTAAAAGGTTTGTGCCATTATCAGGTATGGTTTCTTCCATATTTAAAGTCTACTCTCAGTAAAGAGACTACTTCTTGACTGTCACTACACTGTGCAGCATGGAGTAGGTTAGAAAACCTCCTCTAGGTTATAAATTTTCTTTGTGTTTGAAATACTGAGGGCGCTTTCTGCATTTATGTGAAAGACTTCAGGCTAACAAAGTCTGAAGACAGGACTTAATATAGCAAAACTTCCTATTAAGTCCTATGAGGACAACTACCAAATTTCAGATGTCATGAAGCATGGAAGAATTTGGGTAAACATTTGGTAAAGGATGAGCATATTGGAAAATGGGAATCATGGTACCTAGCTGAGATGGAAAAAAAATATGAGACATCGTGAACTGAAAGCAGAGGAGTAGCTAGAAGTTAGACTTTCACTCCAATGAATCAGGAACAATTCATCAAAAGATCAGTAGATTTTCTCCATCATGGATGAAATAAACTCCAGAACTGGAAAGAAGAGAGAAGTCAGTGGCCACAAATATTCTGAATGCTCTTCCAGAATTATTTAACTATATTGTGGTTTTGTACTTAAATTGTCAATTTGGATTTGATAAGAGATGATAAAATTGTGACAGCAAACATCTTTTTTTTTTTTTTAAGATGAAACATCTTAACAATGCAAGCTTAGAGCTGTATATTACCTCCCAGTTTCAAATACAAGGGAATACATCTCCCATCAGTTCTAGTGGGATGACAAATGTTAAAATGAGAAATCTGAGAATGTGAGGGTAAGAATGGCTACTTCTCCTTATACAGAAGCATAAATCAGTGCATCTCCTTGAAGAACAGTGTGGTTGCAGCAAGAAGAATGATATTGCTTTGAATATACTATTAACAAACTAATTCACAGAATATACATCCCCAGACCTTAATAGAAAAACTGAGGCTCAAGTTGTTCTGAGTCATTTAGGCGTTGTGGACTTTCCTTGAAACGTGAAGAGGCCTATGCAAATTTTCTGTAGCATAGCTTTTAGCTCTTGTAGCTAATATTTTCGTAATTCAGGCATGCTAGTTTAAAACTGCAGAACAGTAACATACCTTATTTCCTGGAGAAATCTTATATTCTTACATTTTGTAGAGTTCATCTGTATGATTCATGCAGGAAATTATTCTAGCATAGAGGAAAAACAAAAGACTTACAAAGTGAAGTTGAAATTGTAAAACAAAAGAAAAAAAAGCAAACCACAGGGATGAAAAGAAGGATATACATGAGCTTTTTGTAAAAATGGGAATGGATTAAAAAGCATTAAGGGAAGATAGTAGCCTGAAGAGGACTATGGGACTTAAAAGAGGGACAAAAATAAATTACCAAGGAAGCACATTAATTATGTAATTATTTGCCTTAGTATTTCCAAACAGGGAAAAAGAACAGATGCCAAAAGCCATTATTAACTCCTAGATAAGGAAGTAGTAAGGAAAATGTAAATATTTTGCCAAGACTTGGGAGGACAGAAAGAAATATCCAGCAACGAACAAAACTTTTCCCAAAGAGCACCTGAATATTCAAGAAATAAACACATATGAAAATAGTTTTAATAAATTTTCTTAACATATCTCCCTGTTCCTCCACCTTGAGCAGAAGTGTGAAGGCAACCCATCAGTCCTCTAACCTCAGCAGAAGGAGATGCTGTCCTTGCCTTCTACCTCCCTGACCCAGCTGGCAAGGGGTAACTACACGGTAACTATCACTGTGACCATCCTCGCTGTGCCACTGCTGTGATAGTCCAAAGGTAACAGCCACACTGTACTTTATTGCATGAGTAAGAGGGAGCAGCAAGGCAGAAAGGATGCCTAGAAGCCAAGGTCTCCATTCGGGGGCTGGGCAGAAGTGATGGGAAGAAGGTCTGGAAGGAAGCTAGTGGTGGTCATGCAAAAGGTCTGGCAAGCAGAGGCAGGTTCCTTCCAGCCAGATCTCACTGGAGACTCCTTGGCTGTGTCTGTACAACCTTTGGTAAGCAGGACCTCCCTCCAATGGGGCCCAAATGCCTAAACCTTAGAGGTGTGAGCTGGTGGTGCCATTCTGCATGTCCTCTTCGTCATACCATTTTGTTTCTATCCTCTTGCTGAAGTTTTTCATCCCAAAAGGTCAGCAGGGTTGTGCCAGATTTGAGCCAGAGTGTATGTAGCCAGGTGGATGGTGATGGAATTTAAGCCTCTATATGAAGTCAAATTTACATGATATTACAAATATGCCAATTGTTCCAAAGTGTTGTGCCCAGTGTGTTAGTAGCAGAGAAGCAAAGTAAATTCTGCTACTATTGTAAACAGAAGGTTTCGTTCTTCTTTAATGAAAAACTATCATCTTTCATTGCATTAGCCTTCATTTTTGGGACTATTTTGAAGACAAAGGAATAGAGAAAATACTAGACAAATAATTGAAAGTTATATACTAAACTATCAATTTAAAAAAATCTTCAAACCTGTGCACTTGGTATGTTTTCATTTTATCTCTTTGGTGCAACTGTTTTTTTTTCCTTTTTCAGCTTCTCTGACAAACTCTGTTTCTAAGACCTCCTGCCCCTCTGTCCAGCATTTGCAGTCTCCAGAAAATTGTAGGTACTGAGAGAATCTTAGCTTTATATTTGATCAGAAAATCTAAAGAAGGAGTTATTTAATGTGTTCTCCTTTCTTTTGTTGACCTTTTCTCAAGAACTGAAACCTGAAAGAGCTGCAGCTATCTCTGAACACTGATCAAGGCAGCTGATGAGCTAGGGGGAAGAAAAATAAAAGGACTAGACTGCAGAGTTAAAAGAAAAAAGAAAACCCCAATGTGTTATGCTTTGCTCCTGTTGCTGAAGCACTCATATTTCAACTTTAATTGCACACAGTAGCATAAAGCAGCTTTTAATCTCTTCCTATTTACCTTTCCCCTTCTCTTTATTTACATACTACTATTGGGCTTCATGAAGCCTGAGTGTCTTTAAAGGGAAGCACCACTAAAAGCAAGAGGAGTTTTGTTAAGCTCACTAATGAATTCAGAATTGAGCCTTGGATAGGTGAGACCAAGTCTCATATGTGTAAAAAGCAGCAACACTGGGTTTAAAGAACACTAAAATCTTCACCATCCAACAAGCTGCTTTTCCTAAATTACTTCTGTCACCAAGTATTTCTTTTTAACTTGTATTTTGCCCATGTACTAGCAGGACAAAATTACCATTCTATAAGGTGTTTATAAAGGGTCTGTGATTAAAAAAAGCTCTTTCCTTATTTTTTTTTTTCCACAGGGAAAGAAGTGCTAGTATAATTGCCACCTTTGCATTGTTCTGATAGGCACTTTGCAGTAATCATAGTAAGCATTTTGTAAGACTTAAGTAAAGTTGTCCTGATTAGAATTTTTGTTATGCTACAGGGACATGATAAACTCTTAAAAGAATAGGATATGTATTCCCCAAACGAGTAGCGTATTTATTATCTGCATTGGTCCAAGTGATATAGTAGAAGAGGGTTGGGGAAAAAATTATTTGATCTCTCTGCTTTTTCTCCAAGAGTTCCAGTCAATATCTGCCATCCCCCTAAGAAGCAGATGTGTCCTAAGATTACAGAGGCCATACAGTCATAGAATTATAGAACAGTTTGGGTTGGAAGGGACCTTTAAAGGTCATCTAGTCCAACCACGCTGCAAGGAGCGGGGACATATTCAACCAGATGACGTTGCTCAGAGCCCTGTCCAACCTGGCCTTGAATGTTTCCGGGGATGGGGCATCTACCACCTCTCTGGGCAACCTGTTCCAGTATTTCACCACCCTCATTGTAAAAAATGTCTTCCTTATATCCAGTCTCAATCTACCTCCCTCTATTTTAAAACCGTTAACCCTGGTCCTATCACAACAGGCCCTGCTAAAGAGTTTCTCTCCATCTTTCTTATAAGCCCCCTTTAGGTATTGGAAAGCTGCTATAAGGTCTCTGTGGAGCCTTCTCTTCTCCAGGCTGAGTAATCCCAACTCTCTCAGCCTGTCCTCATAGGAGAGGTGCTCCAGCCCTCTGATCATCTTTGTGGCCCTCCTCTGGACTCACTTCAACAAATCTATGTCCTTCTTATGTTAGGGGCTCCAGAGCTGGACACAGTACTCCAGGTGGGGTCTCACAAGAGCAGAGCAGAGGGGTAGAATCACCTCCCTCAACCTGCTGGCCACACTCCTTTTGATGTAGCCCAGGATGCAATTGGCCCTCTGGGCTGCAAGCGCACATTGCCAGCTCATGTTGAGCTTCTCATCCACCTGCACTCCCAAGTCCTCCTCAGAGCCGCTCTCAATCCGTTCTCTGCCCAGCCTGTATGTGTACTTGAGATTGCCCCGACTCATATACAAGACCTTGCACTTGGCCTTATTGAACTTCATTTGCACAGGCCCACCTCTCCAGCCTGTCAAGGTCCCTCTGGATGGCATCCCTTCCCTTTAGTGTGTTGACTGCACCACACAGCCTGGTGTCATCAGCAAACTCGCTGAGGGTGCACTCTATCCCACTGTCCATGTCACCAACAAAGACGTTAACCAGGTCTGGTCCCAAAACCAACCCCTGAGGAACACCATTCATCACCGATCACCACCTGGACATTGAGCTGTTGATCACAACTCTTCAAGTGCAGCCATCCTGCCAACTCCTTATCCAAACAGGTCAGACACTTGGCATCCAGCTGAGCATATTCTCTGTTTCCTAGTGCCCTCTCTAAGCTGAACGTTATTTCATATTGGGGACTGGAATTGGGTCCCTTAATGTGGGAGAAGGAGTTGACTAAAAAGAGACTTAATTAAATCCTAGAGAGATTTGATAGAAATGACAACTTTCTGCAGGATCTACCCCCTGCTGTCTATAAAATATCAGTAATTTGGACTCGTAAGCATTGTGGTCCTGTAAACAAAAATAATAAGAAAGCTGAGTGTGTTGAAGCAGACTATTGAGCTTAATATTAACATTGCTTAATATTACTCCAGGGTCCTACAGGAACCTTTGAGCTGTCAAATAGAAGGTATCTCAGTGTCTATCTCTTCCATAGATTTCAGAACAGTTTCTGTGACAGTCTTTTAGTTTTGGGGACATCTCACACCTTGCTAGTACGTTGCCATAAGAGCAGGAATCCTTCAAACTCTAGAGTAAGGGAGTGGGTTTGGGTTTTAATGGCCATTGTGGGCCCACTGCTGTCAGTGAGGTCCTGTATGTCTGACTTCTGTTAAAAGTTTGAAATGTAAAAATTCTCTTATTCATAGTCCTAGATTTTAGATCAAAAGAGGTACTAAAGTTTCCCTCTGCGACCCAATGATTCTTAGATAGATCTTTATCTCTTTTTTTCTGATTCTTAACTTATTAGTTTCACAGGGACAATCTGGTGATAGATAGACAACAACTTTGTTCATTTCAACTTATATTTTTACAAAAAAATTATTTGTTTCATTAATCAATATTAATTGTTCATTAGACCCCAATGAAAGTGAACCATTCAGCTGATTAATCACTCATTGAATCTTTTAGTGACCTTGTAACAGTGCATGACTGTTTAACATTATTAATTGCTCTATGTTGTTCTCCTGCCCTTTATTACTGATATGCAAAAAGCCATTAACATATTTAGAAATTCCTACACAGAGGAATTGAGAAAATACAGCCAACACTGTCCTTGCTCCAAAGCTGCTAGAGGTGCTTGCCCGGCCAGAGTTTTGGCAGATGTTATAAATAACGTCTGGTCCATTTTTCATTTCTGGAAAATGTGAAGAGTCTTTGATCTTTTTACAAAAATCCGTTTCTTAACAAAGTACTTGGCCACAGAGCGTGTAGTTCTATATCAGAAATAAAAGTAATTTCACTCTGCCTTAGCATGTGCTTGGCAAATAAATATAGGGTCATATAAGGGTCAGAAACTTGCCAAAAATTTGTGATTTGCTTTTCATTTAGAAAAAAAAAAGGCGGAAGGGAAGTGAGAGCAGTGTTGTTATAGACAAATAAACTGTCACTCATACACTGTGGAATCATCTTCAGTTTAATAGATGTTGACAGGAAAATAAAATTGAAACTGCTTTTTTAATGAGAAATAAATAACCTCATTGTTGCATATGTCATATTTAACCTGCATTGCCTAGTAATTTTTACATTTTCAACTCTTAGCTAACTCTGTATCTGCTCATAGATTTAAATGGTCTCTGTCACTGTCTAAACATAAAGAATGTACCTCAAATGAGACAGGGACATATTATACCTCTTGTTATCTCAGCTTCCCAAAAGCAGCAGACATATGAGTCTGGCCCATGCCCTTGTGGTATCCAAGGCTAACTGCCTACGGGGTGCACCAGGAGGATTGCAGCCAGCAGATCAACAGACATCATTACTCATAGGTATATAGGACAACTTGGGATGGGAGCAGGAAGTTGGCCGTGAGGTCAGACTGTGTCGCTCAGAGATTTACTCAGTCTGGGCTTCTAAACCTCCAAGAATGGAGATTGTGCAGGATGCCTCTGCTGAGCCCTTGTGAGGGCTGGACTACAGCTCAATATCCAGGTGCCCAATATTGCCATCTACCTGTAACAAAAGTAACTTCAGCAACCTGCTGAGAGGCCAGTGAAGGGTCACTAAGATGGTGAAGGGCCTGGAGACAGTGACCTGTGGGACAACTGGTGTGGGCTAGCCAGGAGAAAAGAGAGCTTGGAAGATGCTGAATCACAGTTGTCCAAGAGAAATTTTAGGGAAGACGAACCCAGACACCTCTCTGAGGTGCACAGTGAAATGACAGAGGCAGTGGACACAGGTTACTACAAAGGAAATTACAGTTAGAAACAAGGGAAAAATTATTTACCGTTAGAGTAGGGGGTGGTGAAATCTCCAGCCTGGAAACTTTCAAACCACAGCTTGATATGGCAATGGGCAACCTCATTTATCTGAAGTTAGCCTTGTTTTGAGCAGGGAGGTTGGATTAGAGACTTGTAGAGGTACCTTCCTCCCTAAATTATTGTACAATTTTATAATTCAGAGGTTTACTCGAACAAATAGGAAATGTAAGGGAGACTTGATAGTTGTTGAATCCAAATTATTTAATCCCTCAAACACTGTTTTCTTCTAAAATAGATGCTTGATATGCAATTCTCATCATATTTGACAGGCATAGGAAAAAAACTATGGTCTTTTTTTGGTATACTATAAAGATTATCTTTTTGTTGTTTTTGAAAAACTAAATGTTAGATAAAATAACTGTGATGTTTATGTTTTTTTTGAATTCTGATGATATTTCAGTTACTAGAAATCTCTAATCAGGTAGTTTAACAGGAACAAGGCTCATCAGGACCTTTGGCTGTCATGAAGTAAGAAAGACAGAATTCAGAAGCTTCTCATTTCTGAATGTTACTTTAGTGAATGACTGGAATTTTTAAAAATGATTGCTCATTGCTTGCTTTTAAATAGTTTAGTTAGTTAGTTATTCCTTTGAGCAGCTAGTCACATAAGTCACTCACATGAATAAGAAACAAACGTAAACAAAAGTTACCCCAAACCTCAGAATGACTCAGCTTTGTGTTGTTCATACAGCAATCACTCCTACTGAGGTCTTGTTCTATGCTGTGTCTTTCAGGGTCTTTCAGACCCTTATGAGAAATTATTTTCCTTAAACAACATCAAAAAAGGGAAAGGTATTTATTTGAAAATAAGATGACCGTGGGTAGATACTAGATCTTTGGGACAGATGAAATGAAGAAGCATATTTTCCCATAGAACTTTTAAGCCAGAGGATACATTCTTGTTTTCTTTCCCAAACTGTTTGAAACATTGAGAAATAAATTCTCCATCTATTTGTGATACACAAGATCTACACAGAAACTGCTTTTACTTTTTTAAGATATTGCCTTAAGAAAAGGATATGCCCATGGGCTTGTTCTGGTGAAGATTTTAAGGCAACTTTTGGTGATGAAACATTTTAAGCACACTAAGTGTGGATGTCCAAACAGTGGACAATGCTCATCAGTTCATACAGATAAATCCAGTACCAATGTGCTGTACAGTGAGATTTGGCCTGCTCTACCTCTGATCTGCTGAATGACATTGTATTTTATTTTTTATGAGCTCCCTTTCCATGTTGCAACCTCTCCTTGTATGAATAGGAGGAATTTACTGTGAACCTGTAACCTGCCTACAGTCTGAAGCTTGTCCTCTGCCCACCGTAGCAGGAATGGACAAAGGCAACAAGGATGAAGCAGATCAGAGCAAAAACACAAGACAATGATGAATCTCATACCACATACAGTCTCATAACTGCCCCACATGCTCTGCATCTTTCACTTGCAGGACTATTTCTTGTAAAAAAAAAAGGGAACTTGCTGTACTTTAATCAGTAATTCTATATTTTCTTGCTGACAAAGAAGTAGTGAGCTTGAGCATTGCTATGCTACTACCATAACATTATTTAAAAGGACAATGACAAGGTAAAAAGTATCTTCTATTAAAAAATATATATATATTTTTCTGTGATGTAACAGCTCCAATTGTTATAAATGAAGGGATTTTTGAAGCTCAATTGTCTCTCAGTATTAATGGTTACTTGTTTCTCTTCTATTTCTCTCATCAAGGACAAACAAAGCAGATGGGTCAGTGTCACTCTTGGCTTATCTGCAGGAGGGTGGCAGAAGGCTCTCCACCCATAGTGGCACAATACTGCAATAGTTAGACTCCAAACACGGCAGGAATATATTAAATCCTAGACCAGAAGTATTTTAATTGGAAATAAATGTGAAAAATTTAGAAATGCTTATTGCTGACCTTATCCCTGGTAAATGCATGTCTTCTTACAAAACTAAAACGACAACCTGACAGCATCCCTCTATGCATGGAGGATGAGGATTTACATAAAATTTGAATATGACAGAGCTATAGGTGACAAAAGCTACATTATGGCTTTCCATTAATCTAACCCCAGCACAATAATTAACATTGACAGATAATTATACTTGTTTAGATAAAAAAGACTATTTTATTGGCCAAATTGTGTTGCCCCAGCAGCCTTGTACACTGCAGCCTCTTTTGTTTCCTTGGTAATGTCATAGCCTTTAACCCCTGATTCTCTGATGCTTAGGACGCAAACGCAGCCCAGTCTCTCTAATACTTCGTGTTGCAAAGCAGATCAGATGGTCTAGCTTCAGAGGTCAACTTTATTCCTGTCAGTCAGTGATGAGTGAGATTATTAATGACTTAGAAATGATGAAATCTAGCTTTATAAAATTACCTGCCACCTTTCTGTGTACTGTCTGAAGTGACACAATTCACAGAATTATGCAGGCTGAAACTGGCGAAGAGTCTCAAATCCTTTATAATGTAGTCGAACACATCTCTCATTTAAAGCAATGTCACATCCAATCTGTCAGTGTATACATGATACAGTGCATCCTCTGCACAGAAAAGTGCCCAGTGTCCTTCTGTGTTTGTACATGCTGTAGTACTTCTGAAGGAAATACTACACATACAGATTTTCTTGACATGAGGACCACATATGTAAGCATATATCATGTTAATCTCTTGCTTTGTACTATTGTCCACCTCACCTGTATACCATAGCCATATACTTTTTTTTTGACCAAAAAGCAGAAGCAAGATGAAAAGATGTAGAGACAAAATCTCTCCTTACAGTGACATTGCTCTATTTCAGTGTTGTTGTATTCAGACTACGTGTTCACAAGTCAACTGATTTTCTGAGGCTAGAAGTAAACAGAAAGAGTAGTGTCACTTTTCCAGTCTTTTTTTTTTCTCAGCAAGTTACTGCCACAGGCATTTTTTTTTCAGTGAAAACCTAAAAACTACATGAGAACACTAAAAGGTTCTTGAATGAGTATAGAAATAAGAGAGTTCTTCAGACATAGTTTAAAGCTTCAGGAGAAATCATAAAAGCCCTAAGTACATGTAGGAGTAAACAAATACATCAATAATACTGCCTTAGGAGAAATGGAGCCCTATGGAGCAAGGACTTCTACTCCTCTGAAGGATTTGATGACAAATCCAGACCTAACAACTAGAATAAGAGTTTCATGACGCTTTGGGTAGGACTCTATAATCTAAATGTGGGCATCTAGCACTATGTTAGTACTATTTTAGATTCCGTAAGGCATCCAAGCCATTGCATATGGTTGGTCAATATAATATAAAATCTGCAGAAAGTCTTAACTGTGCAATAGTGGTAGATAGAGGCCGTTACCTAAGTTCAGGCAATTCCTTTCTGCACATTTTGTGTTTGGTTCCTTACATGCTTTACTTCCATAACTCTTTCTCCAAATATTTGTAATTGAGTTCTAACTTATTCTGTTTTACTAAAACATAGGTTGTTGCATTTGTTTTAGATTCATTTAATATTTAATGCATTTCCAAACAACAGCGATGAGCCATGTGAATTCCCCTTTTTCTACAGAACCCAGGTACACATAGGTTGCTGTCCAGCCCCAAGGCCTTCCCTAACTTAGTACAGCAGTAAAGATCCGAAAGCTCAAGTACATTTTCAAAGAAGGCTTCAAGATCCTTCTGGGACTTGCTGTCGGTAAACAGAGACTGGCTGTGCCATCTGATGCCTTTCCGGTAGAGGGCAGACTGTGTAAGGCAGGAAAAAAATCTTTCAGTGTCACCAGGATCTCTGGCAAGTAGCATCTCCACATTAGGCACTGTGGGTCCTCTTTCTATGTCGCTTTAGGGGATCACTAGGAAGAAGCCACAGAAACATGGACAGTAAGAAGTCTAAGCTCTTCCTAGTGACCTCTGATGTAACACTATTGCAACTGCAATGGCTAAGAAAGGAGATGTTACAAGCAATTCGAAAACAGGTTTTTGTACTTACTTAGCGTTTGATTGCTCACCTCTACCCTTCATCAATTTATATCTCTTTACAATTTCTATGTGTTATTTACAGCAGTTTACATTTATGTACTACAAAAATGAAGTGCAGAGAACTTTCAAGGCTGAGCAGTTTGGGGTGCTCCTCTGTATTAAGTCTTGATGCTTATGTCTGTCTGCTGCCTCTTGACTGCTCTTTGAAATAACAGTGATGGATGATAAGCCAAAAAAGCCAACAAAGCCTCAGCATTTTCAGACTATCTATCTCCTCAGTTTGTAAGTGTAAGAAATAAGATTTAGTGATCCCATGCAGGGTGATGGCCCTCAGTCACATAAAGCATTTTAAGACCTCTCCAGTGCCTTCTGTCAGTTTTAAGTTGAGGTTGAGTTAGCCACTGGAGCTGGCTAAAATTTTTCAGACAGCTGTAAAATTGTTAGTCAGCAATTCCTAGCATTATATATTGCCTTCTAGCATTATGAAGGATTTTTTTTAATACACATCTAAATATACATATATACCAAAATAATACATAATACATAGAATAGAATAGAGAATATAAAATATATTGTATATGATAAATAACACGTTATATGTAATCATACATTGTTCTATAGACCAACAACATACTATAGGTTATTTCATACTATTATATTTTATGTATGTTATATATTATATGTCCTATATACTATATAATGTATATATAATCTATCTAATATAGCAATTTATGTATTTTTATGCATATAATATTTATAATATCCATACCAAATATTACATTCAAATAAACGCACACATATATTACACATATAAACACATATATAATCATTACACATATTTACATCTACCAGTCTTGTATTACAAAAGCTTTGTCTTGTGCTAATTAATGAATTCCAAATAGCACAGTACTTTCTTGCATGAATCTGGAAAAAAGACAGGACTTAGTTTGGGAATTGTTGAACCGAGAACTGATAAGTATTAACAGCTTCCTTCAGCCAACCATGACTAAAAGGAGCAGTTTCTTATCAAGAAAGGTTCAGAATGTGCTCACAATGTACTATGAACTCAGAAATTCAGAATTTCAGAAGTGAACACATATCTTCCAAATGGGTCTGAACCACATCTGTACCAATAAATTGTATCTCTGTCTTTTTTTTCTGGAAAGTAAGAAGATAGATGATATGAAATATGACTGCAGCTTATACCTTTTATTTAGGTTCTGCCAGTAGCAACAAAGACAGATAAGGTTTATACCATGCCTTGAGCTCTGTATTTGCTATCAGGTTTACAACTGTTTATACTCACGGATTGCAATGCAAAAATTCTCCAGCAATTTTCACCTGCTTCTTTAAAACTTAATCTGGAATAAACATTTAAGTAAAACAGTAAAGCAGGTTGGGTTGGTTTTTTTTTTTTTTAACTCTGAAGCGTTATTCATTCCTCTGTTATATGATAGTCTTTTAATTTTATTTTCCTAATAGTCAATAAAATTTTTCAAATATGGTTTTAATTGATTAGAACCAGTTCAAACACAATTAAAAACACTCTTGGTTTTGCTGGCACTGACTACATCCCCAACATGACAGTTTTTTACTATTTGTCAAACTATACAGGAATATACAATATACATTATAATGTACACTATGCTTATTTCATATTATGTGCAATGGTTTTGACACTGACAGAATCACTAGCTATAATAAACTGCCAAATGACATTGCTGGAGAAAGATAGAATGCTTATTCAATAAAAAAGTTAAAACCAAGAAAAACAAACTGTAAAAAGTAGCAGGTCAGTCCCATAAACAATGGGACTAATTGTGAAAATTCTCAGGGAATGGAAATATCACCTTTACAACTAAGACATATTATATTAGGCAAGATCCATGGCACTGTGAAGGAACAAACGAGAAACAGCCTCATATAGGAAGGAAGCAACAATTGTAAGATGATTTATGTATAATTTGACTTGAGGAAGTGGTTTGGGATTTTGGGAGGTCATTGAATTCTCTTCTGTATGCAATTTGCAAAAATGAGATACACAATATGCCTAACTATGAACTTCTTAATTTGTCAATGATATGCAATTTCTATCATCCTGAACTCGGGGCACATTGCAAGGAAAATGAGAAAAAAAGAAGATTAAGTATGGTTGGGAACTGCCTAATGCTCAAAATGAAAGCTGTATTGATAGATGAAAGTCCTTGCTAATTCTTCCAAGCACACAGAGAAGTCATTTACAGAAAGATAATGTTGTTATGGCAGGCAGATGGACAACACATTGAAATAGGATCACCAGTACCCAGTTGTTTGGAACTCAGCATGGGGTGCAAGCCACTGATGCCAGGAAGCAGCAGAATGAAATAGCAACGTGACAGTGGCTGATTAGGTGCTTATGCCTTATTTTGTCTGCACAACATTGGTCTGACTGATTTCACAGAGATTCACAGGGCATAACTACCTGAATATGCCTCACAACTGTGGTCTAGAGCAAGTGGAGTTGCTGTCTTCAGAACAAATTAGTCTGTAAGACAGTTTGGGTAAGATGTATCAAACCTCATTAATGGAGAGATCCAGTATCCAGCTCCACTGTGGTCACCTACGACAATCAGGTGTAAAATCCAGATCCTCAGCCACATTCACACTTTGAAAACAAGCAGTCCTTTAAATTTAATTCCACCTGCTGATTAAGCCTCAGAATAAGATAATACACTTATATGAATATTATTTCAGACAATCAAGCAATCAGCAGTAACATTAGCCAAGTTGTTTATGGTTGTGATATCGTATTTTTGAAAGTTTTGGTATTTGCCATAATCAGTGGTGGGAATATAGAAAGAAAGACTCTGTTTACATCAATCTGTACCACCACTACTGCAGTAGTTTTTGTGCCTATCAATTCAATATTTAACATGTTTTCACTAGAGTCAACTCTTTTAGAAGTTGAAATACTTTTTCTTTTTTTTTAAAAAAAAAAATAAAGACTGGTACTTCCCCTTCCTTTCTCTTTCTCTCAAGGAAAACCAAGGATGGAAAAGGTGGGTGAGTATTTTTGTGAAATAAAGCCATTTCTCCATTTCTTTACTTACATTCTAAACGAAGCTTCTGATTAAGAAGCATAAAGCAGAAGAGCTGGGTACACTGACCTCTTTCAGAAATGTTAGCTGTTCTGCAATTAGAAGGTATGATGTGCAATAGACCTTGAAGCCCATTGTTTTCAAAGCTTAGTGGTTGCTAGAGGGGCTATCATAGTGATATATGTTTTGAAGCAAGTACTCCTCCTGACTGTCTTTGTACAAAAAAAAAATATTCTGTGTTTCTTGATAATTACATTAAAGGGTCTAGAGGAAAGGTTATTATTGGATTATTTAACACTTACTTTCACAAAATTAGTGTTCTTTAATAACTCAGGGACAGAATAATATTAATGCATATGACTAAGGGAAACAGTATTTTAAACGAGATGGAGGTTAACATGTTGATAGTAGAGATCAGTGGTATTTATCTGTAATCTTTCTGCAAAACATATGCCATCTAATGTAGTTAAGGCCCTTCTGCTTTTTTTTGGCATGATCTGCCTGATATACATCAGATTCCTTCAAAAGTAACAATTTCTCTTATGGACAACCAGGGGCAATGGGCACAAAATGAAACACAGGAGGATCCCTCTCAACAATAGGAAACGCTTTTTCACTATGAGGGTGACCGAGCACTGTCACAAGTTGCTCAGAGAAGCTCTGTAGTCTCCATCCTTGGAGACATTCAAAAGTCACCTGGGCACGGTCCTGGGCAACTGGCTCTAGGTGGCCTGCTTGAGAGTGGGATTTGGACCAGATGACCTCCAGAGGTCACTTCCAACCTCAGCCATCCTGTGATTCTGCGAAAATACTTGTGCCACCAAATTTGTGTGTAAATCCAATGTTAATTTCTCAGCTTTTGCAAATCAGCAGTGACTGTGAATTTATTAATATTAAGTATTAGGAATCTAAGATGAATCTTAGATTACATTTTAGATAGTAGCTGCTGAACTAATATCTAAGCTTGATGGTTTTTTTTTTTCTAAGATATACCACCATTGCTGCTACTGTCACACTTTGCAAACCAGTCCATTCCCCAAATATATGCCAATCGTGGGGTTTATTTTAATAAATAAGTTTTGGAAATTGTAGTTAAATTGAACTCTATTGTTTGCCCAAGCTGCAGGCTCAGCATTTTTAACATGTTTATGATTGTTAAAGACTTTGTTAAAGATCTATTCTCTTTCAAACTCTTTTCTCATTTTTTTACAAGAGTAAAAGTTATATGGTAACTGCAGTTACTATTGCTGCAGTTTGGCCAGTTTTACTACAGCAGTATTAACATTTGATCTGAAGTTTACTTCGATATATTTTCACATAAGATGAAGAAGTTCTAGATAAATAGCAATGTCAGAACATATTTATATCCTGACCAATGTTAATCTGGGGTCCCTTCCAATGAGAAAAAATGATCTACACTAATCTGATAATAGATGTACACTGGTGAGAATGATGTTTTAATTTGAAGCATATGCACAGCTATGATATAACATATCTTTTCTAAATACTTAATGATCTGGATTCTTTTGCTTATGCAACTATTTTGACAAATGTCCTTACTGAAAATATATAACTCATTAAATAAAGAATGCTTAAAAAAGCAAAAGCTTCCCCTCCTCCCCTCAGAAAGTGAAAGCTGTGAAAGACAAGGGAGAAAACAAAATCTCACACTGGAGATTTTGGCTTCAGTTTGATCTACCTGTCATAACTGCTTCTTTATTACTAGATTTCATGGGAATAATAATATCTTGTAACTGTCACTCATCTTAAATACTAAATAACTAAAATTTGTTATTCTTAGGGCACTCTCAAGTGCTGCAAAGGGAGCAGCATTTCTTATAAATGATCTGTTAAATATAATGAAAGTACCTTGCTTCCAATGTTAGAAACAATGACAGAATTGTGACGGATGAGTAACTCAGTTATGAATTATGGCCACAGGTATGGCATGAACACATTGGACCACTGAGACGGATCCTTGATGTGTTTGTTAGTTTGATTCAATAACAGAATTGCTAAGGAAATGAAAGGAAGTTCACCCAGTGTCCTGGTTCTGGCTAGGACAGAGTTAATTTTCATCTGAGCTGGGAGAGGAGCTGGAGCTGGTGGCACCTGTGGCTGGGGGACACAGCTGGGACAGTTTACTAATTAGCCAACAGCTGGGATAGTTTACCCAAATTAGCCCAAGGGCTATTCCAGTCCATGTGATGTCATGCTCAGTATATGAATTGTGGACTAGGCTAAGGGGAGCCTCCTGCTACACAAGAGGATGCTGGCCATCAGGATTCACTGTGAGCTATTGTACTGTAAATTGTGTGCTCATGTATTTTCTGTATTATTTGTTTGTTTGTTTTCCATCTTTTTTTTTTTTTTCTGCTGTTTTCTTCTT
>WHYT01016986.1:125252-219201 GCA_009806455.1 Tetrax tetrax
AAATTTAGTTTTCCATATCATTCTGCACATCTGCATGTGGCAGTCAATAATCACAGTATGCTAAAGCAATAACAGGAATGGATTTCCTGGAAACCCAACTGCTATCAAGTATGCAGCCACCTCCAGCACTATTGATTTGTTTTTAATTAATACCTAGTTTCTCAATTCCTATTAAAATCCCACTAAAAGAGTAACAGCAATAGAGCGGTGTTTCATTTAAACTTAGAGATCCATTTCATTTCCAGATAGGAGACAGTTCTTTTTTTTTTTTTTTTCTTCTTTTTTACCCTCTCATTTTTTTCCCCCAAAAATGTCTGGAAGAAACTGTACTTCCTTTTATGTTGTAATCATTAGAAAGCTTGTGCAGAGTCAATTCTTTCAGCTTTTTGGAAAGATTCAGATCTATAAATCCCTACTTCCCCAAACTGTCATCTATGAATTATCATGATGTGCTATTTCTCATTTTTGTTGTTCTTGTCAACCTTTTTCTTTAGGTAAGCTCAACATTCACTGTTCAAACTCTCCCAAGTCATATACTTGCAAAAGTTTGCTTTATGTACCAGACTTAGTGAAACCACAGGGCATTGAAATTTTGAACATTGTGAACTTTTCATTAGGAATACTGTTTTCTAGGGAGAATGAAGACCTGCAGCTTGTTTCTGCGGTTGAGAATAGTCCCTGATATTTCCATGCAGATTTGATGCACATTTGCCAGTGTGGAAAAATATCCTTGTTTGTACATAAGGATCTCAGGAGTAAGCATCTACATTTGTGTTGCATTTGCAAATACTCTTTTAGTTACAGAACTGATGGCCTTTAAAGCTTAAAAACTATGTTTTTGAATGCCATCAAGCCTCATTACACTTTGTACTCATTTGAGCTTTGTACACCAAACGGAAGAACTGCTGACATAATCAGCTACCATAGGACTAAGACTATGAAGGAATATGAGAAGCGGACATGAACTTATAGATAAAGAGGTAAAGGAAATGAAATAAGTGGTAAAGAAGGAAGAGGCTAAAAAACTCTATGTGACTGTAATTCAGGAGTTATAGTCACTGAAAAAACAGTATTTTGGCCTTAAAGGTAATGCAGACCTTGGTGAAATTACTACACGTTCTGTATCTTGTCCTTGTGACCCTTCTTTTGCTAGCAGAATATGAAGCTGTTAATTAAATAGCCAGAGACTATACAGCATAAGTTGATTTACAGCATTAGGAGGTACATGAATTCCTTACTTTGCTCAGCTCAGCCAATTTAAAGTGGTTTCCTTTAATCTTCATTTACTGGAATTTCACTCTAGCTCTTGCTAGTATTTATGGCAAGCTGCCTACTGCAGTGATGGGTTGCTGCACTTTTTGAAAGATTCAATATGGACTTGGCTTTCTTGATTTCTAGAGTGGAGATGTCAGCTCAGGGAATTTAGACAGCATACAAGGCCATGAAATGAATAGCTGTCCTATATTAAAATACAGATAGGATATTAATTAGAAATTAGGTAGGGTATTAGCATTCTATTCATCACTTCAACAATAGTTTATACAAACTACTAATATTTTATTTTTAAAATTATGTATGTAAAAAAATAGGTAATCCACATACACTAGAAAAAAAAAAAGCAGTACCACTTGTTCTTTGGTTCTTAGCATATTAAGTGTTTATTGAAATAATTTATTAAAACTTTTAAAGGTTCTTCTATTGCCACAGATCACTTAGAACTATGTATCTCCATAGTCCATGCTTAATTTTTCAGTGAAAAATCATTATCTGCTGTATTGGACATATTTTAACAGAGTATTTCCCCATTAAAATAATAATTTAAAAAGCTGCCTTACTACTTGCCAGTGATGTTGAAGTAAATCTATCTACTTCTATAAAAATACTTCTGTATAGGCAAATTTAATTAATTATGTTATGTCTCATATTTGAATTATCTGAATGCCTCAACAGAGGTACTCTGAGTCAGCATATTTAGGAGAATCATCTTTACATAATTAGTCAAACTCTTCTGTACTTGGAAGCCAGAGATGCTTCCTTTTTTTTGATTAGAGTGTCTGATAAGTCCTCCACTAAACTCCTGTATTACATTCATATTGGATTATTTTTCCAGCTAATTTCCAACAGGTGCATGACTACTTATTCATTATAAACATTCAAAACTATTTAAAAAATAGGAGGCAATATATTTCAACATTCCTTTGTTTCTTAAAGAGCTGCAGTAGTCAGAATCTATCACTCTGTATGTTTTGGTTTATAACCACAGCAAGGTCATTTAGTTACTTTAGTGTTTATTGCACCTGTATTTAATACTGAAATTGTCTCTGAATAGCCAAGCGACACAATAGTTTGTGAAGGTTAATTGTGAAAACTGATAGAATTTGCTACCGTGATTTTTAACATCAAAGCTTAGATTAAAGAAACAACAGTACCAGCTCGTTACCTAGAATTGTGTGTTCATTCAATTTCCTTCCATATTTATTGTGATAAGACATAGAAATAAAGAGGAAAAGAAAGCTTAACAGCTTGCGATGGAAGAAAGGAGCTACTGTATTTCAGACTAGACTAAATTCAGTAAGCTGACGCAGTGCCACATTGCTGTGTTATATAGCTGACCAAGGTCGCTTTGCCAATAGCAGTTCACAAATGGAGATGTTATTGGGTGTGAAACTAGATGCGACTAGACTTGACACTGAATGTGGATTGATATCTACTACGCAGACACCTACAGTATAGGTTCTTCATATATGTTTAAATGGGTAGCATAGTTAGGATATTATTTCAATATTTTGAAAAAAAGTATTTAGAGTAATTTATAATTTAGGCAGCATATCCCAAACAGTTTGAACTGCTATGTAGCATTAATGCAGAATTCAGTACGGAGAACACCGAGGTTGCACTGAACTGAAAGCAACATAGACACGTCAATGCAACCAAAAAACACAGGCATAGATGCTCAGTGTCCTGGCTACGTCACTTAGAAGCCTTGAGCTCCTGCCTGTGCACAAGGATTCACTGGGCTGTGGTAATGCATCAGCTGGTTTAGGCTTTCTGTCCAGTGCTACTTGGAAAATGGGTCCTTACGCTCAGAATGAATGCAGCTGTACAGAGGCCAGTGAGACTGTGGAGCAGTGGAAACATGAGTTATTGTCAGGAAACACAACAATTATCTCAATGGGAAAAAATAACTAAGACCATGGTCCCTTTGGATTCTTTCAGCTGTGCGTCTGTGCTTCTCTAAATCATCTGAGTGTTTCTGGATGTCGATGGCAATTTGCCAGAATTTCTAAAACCGTATCAGCCTTGGTAAAATCCAAATCAAATTAAAACAAAAAATTCACAAAGTATCAGCATATTTAGCACATTTGCAAAGAAAGCCAAGGTCTTTCCTAAGCCACCACATCAGAAATAAGCCTAGTTGTTAGTTTCTCAAAATAATCCTCTCATCTTTTATTCAAAGGTTGTTTGGAGGTTTAAGATGTTAGCATTAACATCATTTCCTATGAGGCTAATACGACTTCAGAGCTCAGTCTTTCATGATCAAATTTTGCAAAGCTCTGTGTTTGTAACTGGGACCAGATTGCCAAAATAGCTTGGGATCTTGATCTTAATCAAGGGGTAACAAGATGTTTCAAAAAAGATGACCATGGATACCCTGTAAGTTTGAGACTTTGGAGAATTTACAATTTTATTATAAAAGGTATCTTTTAGACTAACATAAGACCATATGAGCCATCTGATACAGGATTTAGGAAAGCTGAAGGCTGACCTCACTGATTTGAGCTGACCTTAGTATTTGCTAGTTTCTTTGAGTTATCTGCTTCCTTCCTTTCTTGTCTTCCTTCCATTTGTTCTTTCTTCCCATATTGTGGGAATTGGGAAGAAGACAGAACATTTGTGAGAGTGACCTGCTTGCTTATCTTTGTGAACCATAGTCTTGGGCTGGAAGGTCAAAGGGTGGTGAGTGGAGGGTAATTGTAAAGTCATGTTGCAGAATAGGAATGCTTCAGTCCAATAGCCAAATTTAAAAAAAAAAAAAAAACTTAAAAAAAAAAAAAAAAAAAAAAGCAATATATGAGATATTAAAACTCAAAATTATACTTAACATAGCTGGATAGCAGAGTAAGTTTTTAATATTTTACTAAAATTTCATCTGAACAGGAATGAATTATTTTGCCAAAATATGGGAAGTTGGCAAAAGAGGAATACTTGCCAAACACAAGGATAAATGATACAGAAAAACGCTTTTGAAACAGACATTTTAGAATTGAAACACTGCTAAATTTAAAGGAGCTGTGTTGGAATGACACTTTAGAAAAAAACCTTGTCAGATACTTTAGGTATGATACAGAAAAGAATTCATAGTACCCAAGGAATCACTGACTATCTGATGCTTCATTATATTTACTGTAGAATTAATGGGAATACAAACATTACTGTGTTAACCGTTTTTGAAGAGCTATAATTCAGTACAGAATTATCTGATTTTCTAATGGTTATGTATTCATATTTAACATTGTTTTCATAGTAAATTTGGACTTTTTATAGTTCTGCTATCATAATGAATGTATGAATGGATAATAAGAACTGACAACTGAAAATAATGGAAAATATATTTCAAAGCCGTATGTGATGTATCTTCCCAAATAATTAGAAGTATTATTTTAAAATTGTAAAATAAATAAGTAAAATGTGTACAAAAATAGATTCAAAGGAAAATACACCAATTCTGAGTAGTCCAAGGGATGTGTTTGCTATCCCTACTCCAATTTCATGTAGTTCTTCTGTGGTAAACTTAAGCAAAGTTTAAAAAGTGTACTCATACAAGAATTGTTAAATTTCTATAATAAAAGTACCTTAGATGTCACTTAATAAAATTAGTCATATGAATTTTTCATTCCAATGAGTATAATAATTTGCTATGTGCTTATTGCACATACACTCATTTTTGTAATTGTAGCAAGTAACCATTTCAGAAACTCATATGTCTTTGTTCTGGTAAAGATACTGCACAAAGCATCCACAGTGAGAGAATTTTGGTTTTCCATTAATAAGTTCAATTTTTTTTTATTTTGTGAACCTTAGTTCTGTGAGATACTGAGTACACTTAGCTCTCATGTAAGGATCTGATCCTAAAGTCCATTGCAGGCAATTAAGAGACTCATTTATTTGATTTAGTTTGATGCACCTCTGAATCAACAGGAATTGAAAGATGTCAGCATCACAGGGTCATACTCATAGAATATTTTCATTGACTTAAATTATTTTCTTACATTAAAAAAAAAAAGACTCAAATTAGTACAGTGTTAAGTGGAGGGGAACATGATAGAAAGTGTACTCTGGGTCTAATTTTTAATATTAAAAAAAATGTAATCTGCCTTTACAACATAGATCATTAATTTCGTACACAAATGGTAACTACCTTGAGTGTGATCAAAACCATAAAATCTTGATAATGTTTATCTGAATATTAAAGCAATGAATTATATTCCTGGTTTCCGGCATGTCAGAAATAGTCTTCCTTACAAAGTCTGGCACATAATAGGAGGCACACACAAATCAGACTTCTAAAATTGGTATTTTTATGAGAATGCTGATCCAGTGAAGTTTTCTTCTTGGTTATATTTTTTAAAAAGCTGAATTGTTTCTAATACCTATGCAGGAAAATATCTGATTTAGGGATCCAGGAAATTAAAGCTTTTGCTCAATTGCATCCTGTGAGAAAACAAATCTGTCACAGTGAGTGATCCAATCAGTTTCTCAGAACAAAGTGTATCACTGAGGACACAATAGCATTATTTCAATTTCAGAACTTTATGGTCATTAATTTTGAAGTGTCTATTGAATTTAACTGGGGGAATTATTTTGCCTTATTTTGACTTTGGAAAAATGCCAACGAATAAAATATAAGACTTCAGCAGAACAGCTTTAGTTGTTCTGGAGAGGGTCACCGACACCTCTGTGGCTCTTTTGATTTTCCTCAAGTCTAGACACCAGGACTACAAAAAGATTCCTGTTTCCATTTTTCCCCAGATTTGATAACTGCTGTTATCTCTTTTCCTAAGGTACTTTAAGCTCAGGTTAGACACTTCCTCTGTTGATTACTTGTGGCTACAGTAAAATTATGCCATTAGTGGAAATGGTCAGTATTGCAGTTAATACACACTCCCAAATTTCAAGCATATATGCAGAGGAAAGCATATATGCGTGTTGACAACAGGTTCAGTATATTTCTTCAAATGCGTGAGATGTGTCCTATGCTTTAGCTGATGGCTCGTTTCGGGATAAGTTGACTGTATTTTAAATGCATTTTATTCTCAGTATGAAAGCTAAATCAACTGTACTTAAATGGAATATCAAACAGAGTATCTTACCAATGTCAATAAACATCATATTCTCTAATGCATAATCTAGTTTTGGTGTGTCACAGGTACGGCACCTTGAACTGCACACGCAGACTTTGGGTACTATATAATCAAAGGCTGGTCTGAAATGTATGAGCCTCAGAGAACAGAGTCCTGTCCTACCCACAACAAAGACTGCACATAAGAAATAATACAGTTAATTTCAATACTGCACAAAGCTAGAGAGTATACAGGAAAAAAAAAAATAATCTATGTCTTAGCACTATTACTTCTGGGATAGAGAAAAAAAAACTATTAGATTTCCATGCTCAGTTTCCTCTGGGATTCTTTTAAGAGGAGGACTCTTAGTTTGTGGCAAGCCTGAAGAGCATGCTAGCACAGTATGATTGTGTTATGTGACAAACTGAAAAAGAGTTCTGCAGAGTAATTACAGCCAGAACGCACGAGGTAGCAAAACAAAGTGGGCTTTATTAATAAAAAAAATAGAAGTTGCTGAAGACCTTTCTGTATCCTTTCAGCAAAGTTTGCTACCCAGCTGTCTCCAGTTTTGGTTTGGCCTCTTTCAGGTTAACTATTCTAGGAATGGATCATTTTCATTTTCTTCTAGAGAACAGGAAGAAAGCGAGACAGTTAATTAGGCAAATCACCCTTCTTTTGATGCAGCAGCAAGCCTAGAAGCCAATTAAAAATGCATCATAGGACTATTGTTTGGCAGAGAGTGGGTTCTGAGAGAGGAGCCTGGGGTGGACAGCCCACACTTTCTCTCCAACAGGTCAATCTGATAGCAAAAACCACTCCGCTCTGAAGACCGCAAAAGATGTGATAGTGTTCACGATGGTAAAGTGCCTGCTGTTCTACTGCCTTGAATGTAAATTAGCTGGTGGCTCACTTTTCAAGGGATCAAGATTTCTTCTGAGGGGGAAGTTTCACTTAAGTCACCCAAGAAAGCAGTCTGTGCAGATCACCTCTTCAAGAGATCACCTAATGTGGAAAGCAGTTCAGGAAGGATTATTGCAAGGTGGTATTTTTTTAAACATAACTCCAAAAAATAAATATATATGGTAGCGTGAGTGAAGCCCTAAGAGGTCAGATATGCCTAGGTCTCTGATGGGACATCTCTAGAACTTCCAGTCAACAATTCTGAGAAAAAAAAACAACAAAAAACTGAATAGCATAAGAGACAGTCTTCATCACCATCATATAAGTGAACCTGAATAATTCCTGCAAAAACCTTATGCTTGGAGTAGTTTAGGAATAGAATTATGCACCTCATCCTGAACTCCCTATTGATAATATGTAACATGGAAAGTGTCACTGAAAGTCTGATTTTATTTCTTAATAACGCCATGTGAAGTCCAAACTATTGAGTGTTAAGAAAAGACTGAAATGGGGTGTGTGTGTTAAATTATGTGTATTTGGACTAGTTGGTAAAAAATTGATTTCTGATTCTGCATATTCAAATTAAGTTAAAGTATATTTAGAATTGAACATCCATAGAGAGACAGCCCAGATCAGAGACTCCTTTTTTGAACTCCTGGATTAGGTTTCATGTTGTTTTCTGACTTTCATCCAAACTCTGTAGTTGAATGTTTACTTACCCAGGATATCTGAAAACTGGATTTTCACACTCTCTGTGAAGTGTCACCTAAAATTGATAATTCCTGTATCACATGCACGATGTAATGCTAAATTCCTTGTGAATATACTTTAAGGCTTATATCATCTGTTACTTCGTTTTCTGAAGTCTCTTCCAATCATCTTTTGCCTTGCATTTTGGTTCCTGCATAGTCAATTCTGGTTTCTGTTTTATGTTTTCCTTTTTGTGGCTGACTGTTTCAACAATTACAGTTCAGAGGTCTAATTTAAATATGAAGTATCTTTGCCTCTGATCCTCAAATCTAATTATAATTCAAGATGTGCTTGGAAATGAAAGCTATAATACCCCAAGTGTAAAGCAGATAAAGAAATACGAACACTGAAATAACTTAGGTTAAAAAATCTTTATATAAGCACTTTGCTGGCTGCAGCTTGGGTTGTGCCATTGTGCCATTGTACGTATCCTTTGTGATGCTCTAAGGACTGTGCTGTGACTCTGTAATGGATTTACCCAATAACTAAAATATTTTATGCCAAAGAAAAGGCATAAGAAGACTAAAAAGAAAAAGGGTACTTTCAAAGCCATTACGAGAAACAGCAGTGCTGTCAATGCATTAAGGGTCCTGCAGTAGAGGTAAATTATTTTGAAGTATTGCTTGTATTTCTGTGCCAACTTCATTTACAAAGTGTGCCTGATGAAAGGAAGAAGATCATTAGATTTCTGCTCCATGGCCCATGGAAATTCTGCAGTGTTTCCTGAATATGCAGGCTATTCTATACACACTCATCCCACACCTTAATGTCCTAGTGGTATATTTACTCAAGATTTGTAATGCTAGCTGAGATACAGCAAATCATTAATCAAAGATGCCTTTCACGCTTAGAGTAATGCAGATCTATCTGTAGCTTTAATCTGTTAAATTTCCTCCAAACTTCACATTTTCCCCTCTAAACTTTGTGAAGGAGAAAAAGTTTAGTAGGTTTCTAAAAGTACAATAGGAAATTATCATAGCTGTAGGTGTACATGCAGCTAAAATAGAGTAAATTTGTGTGAGTTATCCTTCTGTTCTACAATGTTATAAACAGTTAGATACTCTAGGTGGTAAACTCCTAGTGTGAATTTGTTCTTGCATATTTATTTTTTTTTTTTGCCATAGAAGAAACCATTTAACTCTCTCATTCCATGTCTCTTCCATATTCTCAATAGATAGATAAAACCAAAACATGTATGGTTTTCTGTTACACACGAACATATACTGACTCTGATATGGTTTCTATCAAAGTTATCCATAGAGGGGACAAAAGAAAAGTAGAAGAAAGGCAGAAGTGATTTGATTAGATGGATTTGAAATTAAGCCACTAATGAGTATTTTAATTTGATACGCAAATGCAGCTGGAATGCTTGGAGCTCTGCCTGGGAATGGATGATGAACCAGTTGAGAGTTTATGCATCAGCACTATCAGGGAGACCAGCATGGGTGATATCATGATGTCTCTTACAGACTGCCTGATCAAGAAAATTATGTTGATGAGGTCTTCAGCTAACTTGAAGAAACTTTATATTTACTGGCGCTGGTTATTAGGGATGTCTTTTACCATGCTGATGTTTCTGGAGGCACAACACAGCAGGATACAAATGATCCAGGAGATTTCTGCAGTATGTTGATAACAACACAACACAGGTGATCAGGGAGCTGCCAAGGGCAGATGCTCTGCTTTACCTCACACTTACAAAACAAGGAAGAACTGGTCTTAGAATGCATGAGGCTGAGGGAGCTGGCTGATGTCATTGTAACGTCACCCTCAGTTAACTTTGAGAGGTTATAGTGGTCTGGGGAGGTTCCTGAGGATCAGAAGAAAGAAAATGCCACTTCTATTTTCAAGAAGGTCAAAAATGATGTTCTGGAGAGCTATAAACTGTTCATCCTCACCTCAATCCCTTCAAAAGTGATGGAGCAAATAATCCTGGAAGCCATTTCCAAACATACAAAGAATAAGAAAGTGATTGGGAGGAGTCAGCATGGATTTATTAAGAGGAAATTATGTTTAACAAACCGGATTGCACTCTATGATGAGATGACTGGCTTAGTGAATGATGGAAAAACAGCTGATGTTATTTATCTCAATTTTAGAAGGATTTTGCTGCAGTATCCCATAAAATCCTCATAGAAAAAAACCTGCTAGATAAGTGGATAGACTGTGAGATTGACTGAAAACTGGACTGAACTGGTTATGACTAGTAGTATGAAGTCCAGCTGCTGGAAGTTACTAGTTACCACTAGTAACTGGAAGGCAGTTAGTATTCATTAATGATCTGGACGATAGGAGAGATTCCACTCTCATCAAGTTTGCTGTTAATATAAAGCTGGGAGGAGTGACTGATGTGTCAGAGAGTTGTGCTGTCATTCAGATGATTCGCTAATTAGGCTGGAGAAGTAGTCCAACAGGAATCTCACAAAGTTCAATGAAGAGAAAAGCTAAGAAAGACCTGCACCTGAGGTGGAAAAACCCTATACACCAGTGTAGGCTGGGGGACAGCTGGCTGGAAAGCAGCCTTGCAGAAAGTGACCTGAGGGTCCTGGTGGACAAATTGAACATGAGACAGTGAGATGCTTTCTTGGCTGCTTTAGGAAGAGTGTTGCCTACAAACTGAGAGAGCTGATTCTTACCCTCTGCTCAGCACTGGTGAGACACTCAGAGCCCAGCTCTGGGCTCCCCAGTACAAGAGGGAGATGAACATAGTGAAGCAAGTCCAGCAAAGGGCCATGAAGATGATTAAGGGCTTGGAGCACCTGACATTAACAAGGAGAGGCTGAGAGATCTGGGAGTGCTTAGCCCTGAGAAGGCCCACAGCGGGTGTTATAAATGCTTTAAATAGTTGTAAATATCTGTTAAATGCTTCAACAGAAACAACTAATATGTAACATCTCAGACTTCTGTATTTCAAACATAAAGAAGATGAGAGATATAAGTTCAAATCATACCACAGTGCACGTGGATTTGAACATGTGTTTTTTACAAATTGAGAGTATAAAGAGGCCAGAAACAGAAAGAGGGAGAGATAGCTAGATGTTTGCTGTGAAATGAATGCTGGCTGGTTTTGTTGCTAGGGCTGGTGAAGATGAGTGTGGCGAATTGACTGAGAATGCTTATTCTCAGAATCTGGCTGAAAATTTTGTGGTCCAAACCTGTGTGGGTGTGCAGTGGTAGAATTACTCACAAAGTCCAAGACAGGTGGCATGTTGCTGGGAAAGACTCAACGGTAGGAGGGAGCTCAGTGGAAACAGGTTTTTTTACAGCTGTTTTTGGACCTGTTTGGATATTTAGTAGCGTATTTGACTGAATGAGATTGAAATACTTCAGCACAACTCCAAAAATGTGTTTGTGCATCTTGACAAGTCCATAGGCTTTGACTTGGTGCTAAATTGCTTAGCCCTATTGGAAGTGCTAATGCTTCTGGACAGGAGCAGGAGACCTGTGGGTACCTCAGGAACATTAGTGCTGCAAAGTGTCTGCAATTTAAATAATACTGCTTGGACAGCAGGTACTGAGGCTGGACTTGTGTGCCTTAATGATACTAGATGTCTACATCCTTTCTACATCTTTTTGAAGCTATAACCTATGACCTCTCAGGTATATGAGTGGTTAAATATGCACACTGGATTTCATAATTAGCTGTACTTGCATCTATGGTGCTATTTTCCTCTGATCCAGTATTAAGTTCTGCTTCTAATATTTATGCCTCTTTAGTTATTTTCATTACAGCTTTCATACTTAACAATGTCTTGATCAAATAAATCCCCCTGGAAAGAGTATTATTTCTCCTTGTGACACTGCTACAGTGTGTTCCTCATTCTCTGATTGTGAGGAGCTACTATCTAAATTGCCTTCCCTCCCCTCATTAAGAAGGCCGAGTGCAAGGTCCTGCACATGGGTCAGGGCAATCTCAGCACAAATACAGGCTGGGTGGAGACCAGCCCTGAGGAGGAGGACTTGGGTGTGCTGGTGTGCCAGCTCAACATGAGCTGTCAATGTACACTTGCAGCCCAGAAAGCCAGCCACATCCTGGGCTGCATCAAAAGAAACGTGTCCAGCAGATCAAGGGAGGTGATTCTGCCCCTCTACTTCAGCCTTGTGAGACTCCACCTGGAGTACTGCATCCAGCTCTGGACTCTCTAACATAAGAAGGACATAGACCTGTTGGAGTGAGTCCAGAGGAGGGCCACGAAGGTGAGGCTGGAGCACCTCTCCTATGAGGACAGGCTGAGAGAGTTGGGGCTGTTCCACCTGCAGAAGAGGAGGCTCCAGGGAAACCTTATAACAGTCTTCCAGGACCTAAAAGGAGCTTATATGAAAGATGGGGAGAACTTTTTTAGCAGGGCATGTTGTGATAGGATGAGGGGTAATGGTTTTAAAATAGAAGGAGGTAGATTCAGATTAGAAATGAAGGAAAAAGTTTTTTACAATGAGGGTGGTGAAGAACTGGCACAGGTTGCCCAGAGAGGTGGTGGATACCCCATTCCTTGGAAACATTCAAGGCCCGGTTGGACAGGGCTCTGAGCAGTCTGATGTAATTGCAGATGCCCCTGCCTCTTACTGGGGAGTTGGGCTAGGTAACCTTTAAAGGTCCTTTCCAACTCAAAACTATTCCATGATTCCTCACTGGAGAGCTTCCCTCTCCAGCTGTTCGGGAATGTGTATGCTGCCTAATCACAACCTCCATCACTAGCGGGGCTGCCAGACAGTTTGTGTGTCATCTCCCTGCAGGCTGGCAGCAGGGTAAACAACAACAAGAACTCGTAAGATGTAATTTTATTAAATGTGTTATTTTCAAGTAGAATGTATTAACTATATTTAAAAAAAGAAATAAATTACAAGAAATGTTTTTACAATTTTTAGTGATAACACTTTATTTTGTAAGATTACACTGTTTTGTAAGCCTGAGCTCCGAATATAACAGTTAATTTCTATGTCACTGGTAAATTTATTTCCAGTCAATTTTCTCTAGTAGCTTTGAAGAGATACTGCTTTCATTGGTTTGACTGCCGCATTCGTTCTTTTATACTCTCTCTGTACAGTCCTCTCTGCAAAACTTCTTTTTTGCTCACTAAAATCCTTCAGTCTTCTGGTTTTGTCACTAAACTCTTGACCACTAGACTCCTTCTACCTGACTAGGTTGCAGAGCCTTCCCTCTCCCACTCTGAAATGCTTAATGCATTTTGATTTTCCAGGTCAAAACTAATTCTTTTGCTACTATAAGCTAAATCCTCTTCCAAGGCCAATTGTTCAACTGTTTGCTGAACTTCACTGGCAAAAGTTTTGTTGTTTTATCCCAAAAGCATCACATTCTTTTATTTATTCTTCTTTCAGTGGTCCTAATAAAAAAAAAAAAGATAAAAAATAGAGAGTGTGTTCATGGTTTAAATTTTTAAGAGCTTCTTGGTGGGACAGAGAAAGGAGGAAGGAGTGAGAGATGAAAAAGCCTGAAAGAGTCAGCTACTCAGTACTGCCCCATGAAACAGAAGTGGTATCATGATATCACTTCATGCTACAGTAATGGGGCCTGAATCAGGACCATTTCCAAATCCGTGGTTCTTCGCCAAGGAAGCCACCTGGCACGTTGCTGTGTATCAGTGAATAAGCAGGGTGAAAGACTGAAGAAAGAGGGCTCAGATTTGAATCTGAGAGGGAACCAAAATGACAGATTGATACTATTCACACAAATTTAACTATCATTGAAAATGTGCGCAAGTTCAGAGTACCTCCCAACATTAGTTTCTTTTAAATTTAATTATTGTACTTATTTTCTTTCAGTAATGATCCTAGTGATTTTTTCTCCCTTTTTTAAAGCACAATTTCAATAAATATTTAATGCTCCAGCTCTTTCCTATATAGCATGTGTGCAGATGCAGAAACAAAATGTGCTTTATCTTCTACATTTCAGTGTTTTTCTCTGTTTCCCACTCTCTCATACATATCTACATTTTTGCCTTGCTCAGTGTTTTTCTTCAAGGCATTTTCTGCATTACTAGCTAGGTCTATCACGGATTGTGCATTGAGATAAACATCCCACAGTACATTTTGCATTACTTTGCACCAGAAATGACTTTGCTGGGAAAGGGATTGGACCTTTTAGTTATCAGACAAGTCTTCACCAGTTCCTGACTAGGCATATATTCATTTTCTAAAGCCAGTTTTCAGTCACAGAGCTCACTCATTTCCATAGATATAGCAGTTCTCAGTCATTAAGACAGAGTGGAATTTTCTCCTGTCTGTGCTCCAGGATGATTACATTTTAGGAGTTTCCTGAACTGCAGATACTTTTCTGCCTGGATCATCAGGCACTCCTAGTGTGAAGCTGCTCTTTGGTCTCAAGACTGACTTGTCTTTTCTCCTTGCCCTTTCCATGTGTCAGCAACCGTTGGCTGTTCTGCATTTTCTTAAATTTCTCAGTGCTGTTGGCTTTCTTCCTTTAAACTTTTTAAAAATTCTTTTGTTTCAGCTTACTTTCTGCAGCATTACATATGTTCTAAAGTTCATGCCTGAACTTTAGAATTCTGTTGACTATTGGTGTTATTATAATTTGGCAGTCCAGTGTACAAACAGCATTTTACACATTTTGGTCATGTTCATTGACCTAAACAGTTCATAGCCTAATTAAAAGAAGGCACAAGGAAGAGATTATTAAATAAAGACTTGAGGAGAAACTGCTTTGAGAAAGGGACATAAGGACAGATGCAAATGAAGCCAGGATTTTTTGAAAAGAAGAACTGGATAGTATGGAAAAAAAAAATAAATTAAATCAGTAATAGAATAAGTAGAAGAAGGGAATAAGGAAAATCATCTGAGGAGATGAGAACGCAGTTCTAGACGGTGTAATGGAGTGAAAGCATTGTGGTTGTGTGTTGCAGCAATGATGGGCATTTTGGACAAATGAACAAAAGGTATGAAAATCAGAATAGCCAGGATGTGGTCAGATGTTGATAGGGCTGCTGTTGGTAGATATGTGGATAATGTAAGCATGGAGATAATGTAGGAGATAATTATCACCAGCCACTCTCTTCTCCCTTCTGCTTCCCTGAAGGTTATCACTCCCCCTCAGATTTGCTGGTAGAACTACACATGTGGCTGTCCCCAGCCTGATTCTGTCAAAAGAATTTGCTTTTTAAAACCTACTAAAAGACTTCTCTGCAAGGGTTTTACAAATCAAATCATTCTGACAGAACTAGGTTAAGGATCAGTTGTGCTTGTAGGCCTGAGAGAGCAGTTATCTTGTGGAAGGGAGATCGGGAAAAATTCAGAGATTTGGTGCCTGTGCACTAATTAGGGTAATATCTGATTAATAGAGGAGATAAATATAAACTCAGACAAATTTCTAAGTAAAAAAAGAAAGGAAAAGAAGAGAGGATCTTTGTAAAGATCAAGACACAGAAGCAGAGGATTTAACCAGAAGAGAGTAGAGCACTAAAAATGGCATAAAATCTGGGAGATTTGAAGGAGGAGAAGGGAGCCATAGAGCACAGCTTTCACAAATTTATGCATAGCATGTCTCTCATTTTGAGAGAAAATCAATGCAAACGTATGTAAGAAAGACCTCCCTGCAGCAAATATGAACAAGTGGCTACAGTTAAGGTTAGACAGGCAACCTGAGCAGTGCCATACCTGACATGTTTGGTTTCCATTTCTGCCATGCTTCTGCTTGCTCAGTCAGGTTCAAAGGACTGTTTTAGAAAAACTTTATGAAAGAAAAATGAATGAAGCAATGTGTTTTGTTTCATCTACTAGCTGGATAACAGCCCTTGCGTTCAATATGTGCAATCAATTAGGCATGACTCTATCTCGTTTATCCACCTCCCACAGCGTTCACCTTTGCAATCTTCATCTATTCCATACATCAAGGCTTCTTATAAAATGCTGATTCTGAAGATCTCTCTAGTGTCCTTTGGGAAGCTGCATATCTTCCTCACAGCAACATGTTAAGCTCTCATATGTACTCTCACTGAGGATGAAGAAGGAAATTACAACTTCATCCTAGTTTACATTATGCTAGGAAAACACTCCTGAGACCTCCATCCTCCTTAATGTGCTCTCTTCTTCCTAGTGCATCAAGCCATATCAGTCTCAGTTTATATATCCACTGGTGCCATCACTAATGGAACAGCAGAAGAAGCCAATTTTATCATCTAATGTACTCCACGGCCCATGTGCAAAGTGCTTTATATATTGTATAACTCAGTTAAATCACATCCGATTCTTCCGGGGCTTATAAAAACACAAATCTGACCTGGAGTTTTACTCCTTGCCAAGCTTATGCTTCTCTTTTCTTCCCTGAGGTGCTGTAGCTGCTTAATAAAAAGGTCACAAACAATATTTCCTAGCAACAATGAATATTTTCTTTAAAATGGCTAAATAACTTTCAGCGAAACTGTTACAAAGAAGAACAGCTCCCCTGACTCTGATCAAACGCTTCAGAAAGTCAGCCAAGAAACAAAAATACTAGGAACTTGCTTTAGAAATGAACTTCAGCATAAGACGTAAAGTTAGGTGCTCACTTAAATACCTTGCTGAATCAGGATCTAAGAAACTCATAAGGTACAGAAAACGGTCCTTTTTAATATCTAGTTAAGATAGCAATTTTGTGATCTCTTTAAGCCAACCTAAATGGAAAGAGAAAAGCAATCCAGTGTCCGTTGTATCTGCAGCCATGCACTTCTGTTGGACTTCAGAACTGAGTGACCCAGTTCAGGGAACCAATCCATATGAAAAACAATACCCTATTTGTGCCTCACAGCCTTGCTCCGTACCCCAGGCTGGTTTTCAGCGTGATTACTTTCTTGGTCCAACCTACCATCCAGTGTAGATGCAAAAGAGTGGCAAGGATGTGTGGTTCAGATTAGGGGAGAGAGGAAGCTTGTCCATGTAAAGGGCAAATCCCATTCATGTTGGAGTAAAGCTATTGTGAAATTCCAGCTACAGAGATCTAAACCTGCATGTCCATATTTGACTAACACTTTTTTTTTTTTTTTTTAATCAAGAGCATGAACAGAGTTATTGTATCCTCGAGAGAAAAGAGAATGTTCAGAATTTTGGTATAAACACTGCAAACAATTTTAAGCAGAGGAGAAATATGTATCATTTACTGCAACAAATAGGATTCTAGTGGGAATTTATTATGCAGTTTCTGTAGCTGCTCTGTGTGTATCCAGTAGACTATAATAGCTTCTTCTAAGAAGCTAATTAGCTGCATCTCAAGAAGTGGTAATGTCCACGTGGAAGGTTGTCTCTGTAAGGCACTGATTATGTCATATCTGAATAAAAGACTGGCTAACCTGTTCCACTTCTCTGTATGAGAGGTGTAAGAAAAATCCAGTTACACAGATAGTAGTTAAACATTTGCTTTTCCAATTGCAGAAGCTTACAAAATAGCTAGGAGTCAGACATATGTATGTAATATTCAAACAGGAGGTTGTTGTATTTAAATTAAGATTTCTTTGATTAGATTTCAAGTGAATTTGAGATGTTTACCTTTTTCTCACTGGGTTGGTAGGTGCAGGAGGCATGAACAACATATTTTCAGACAAAGACTAAATAACTGAGGTGATTGCCTTAACTTTTTCAGACTTCAAAGCATAAGTAACATTAAAGAGAATGTCAGTATAAAGACAACTGTAGTAGCTGACAAACTTAGCTCAGCTACAAGAGCTGGCATCTAAGCATTCATATTAAAGCTACGGCTACAGGAAGTTTCTATTTGTGAATGTCTGAGCATGCCCATAAGCAAGAGAGAAAACATGTTACGAGAATACACGAATATGTAGGTAAGAAATTTCTAGTGGTCCTGGGGAAGAAAAGGTAAGCAAGTGCCATGTGAAGACATCAGCCCTGACCTACAATAACTGCTCTTTATAACTTTCATTGTCTTTTTTTCTCCCAGTTATGTCAAGCTTGCAGCCAATATAATTATGTGGGCAAGCATTCACCAGGGATCAGACTGAACCTATCACTTTCATTGTCCACTCTTGCCCAAGAAGCCAGCAGAAATGGAGCTAGCACATTAAGCCTTTGAACAATGTAACCCTCTGATCTGTAGTTACTCTAGATGGGAAATAAATGACTGTGCAAATATACAACCTGTGGGGAAAAAAAACCAACAAAACAACAACAAAACAAAATTAAGCCATGATTTAAAATCTGCCTCAGTGTCAGAAAAGATCAATTCCTTCAGATACCTTCTAAGAGTCTGTATATGCTCAGTGGGGCTTTTGTCCAGCAAAGCACTTGTGCTGAAGTACAGACATTAAGTTAAATAAGTCCCTGAAAGTCTGCTGAATCAATGCTGAAAGTGGTGCAATGCATGGTATCTGGATTCTGTCTTTTGTAAAGTTTAGTGAAAATGCAACTTTTTCATCCCTGTATATCAAACGAAGTAACTGTTCAATTGACTGAACCACCTGATTTTTCAAAAGGCAATTTGAAATATAATGTCAGCAATGTCTTTGGTCTTAGACACTGATCATACTAGATCTTCTCTGTTCCAAGCAGCATATCATCTTCCTTGCACTGCCAGAATCTTTAAGGAGTTAACTAAATCTGAGAAAAATCATACTCTTCCTGTGATGGAGATCTGCCAGGTTGTGATGCTCTGTTGCAGCTGGGCTTGGCTTCCTGGCAGGTGGCGACCACAAGGGAAGCTGAAGTTTTCCCTAGACTGCTTGGGTTGTTTGAATTTGTTCCAAGTGGACATCAGACACCACCACTCAGGGTGAATCCCAGCTCTCTATTAGATCTCACAGCATCATGAATAATGTCAACAGAGAAAACAAACACATGAAATAAAAAGCACACAAGCAGGATCAAGAGTTCAAAATAAATGGCTTTACTCTTACTGTAGGGAGTGAAGCCATCTACTTTAGTGAAGTCATCTACTGTTTCATATTCATGGTGCATTTTAATAAAATCATGGCAGGTTAACACTCCAAATGCTAAAGAATAAGATTTTATCTTAATTAAGTCAATGTGTTCTTTTTACCAGCTAAAAACCAAGGGAGGCAGTGGGTTATTTCTTACTATCACCTTCAGGCTTCTCTTGTTCTTTTTCTCCCTTTTATCCTGTCCCACGTTCTAACCTCCATGTAAACTCTGATAGATTATGTCAGTGCATAATAGAGGGCTGGTGACAGGTTGCTGTCTGCATTTGTCTTATGTTGCTCTGCTTCCATTATCAGAATAGAGTTTAAGGGCCCATAAGCATGAAGGAATGCGTATTTGCAAAGATCAGCAGCTTTAAGAATTCATGTACAGCTAAAATTTGATATTGTCAGGCCAGATTATAAATCAGGGTGAAAAAAAATTAAATGAAAAAAAACCTGAAGAAAATAAAATGCCCCAAAACAAAAGCAAGCCAGGGATATAAGCAAGCTAAGTCTATAGATGGCATGTTTGTAAAATCTCTCTCTCTCTCTTTTTGCATCTATGTCACCAATACTATCGTGTGATTAATGGCATGAGTCAGGAGTTCAACTCTGCTTATTGGCTGGGATAAGTAAGCTGCTTCTGCTGTGGAGAACCTTATGGTTTAGGTTTCTTTTATTATTATGGATGGCAAAATAAAGATCTCCATGACAATCTCAAGGGTTTTACCTGCAAGTCTGTACAATACATAATTTTTCTTTCCCAGTTTTCTGCAGTTAACAAACTGAACATATTCTAACTCCCAAAGTACACCTAAAATATTTCCAGGTATTGGCATCTTGCTACCAAAACCCACCTGACGTTCTTCTGTAAGAAGAAGATCATTTTACAGCTGTGAGAGAGACGTGGTGTGATTCCTGAGAGTGCTGGTTTGGCCAAAGTAAAGGAAACTTAATCCAGTGTTTGCATATCAAATGAAAGATGGCAAAGGGGCTCTTGCATGCTGGCCAGGACTCATGATTTCATTCTGTTACATGCATTCCATCTGAATTAAATAGTCAAACATTTTTCCATGCTGCACAATACTTAGTGCACGTAGTATTTTCATTTCCAAAGTGTGCCTTATAAACATTAACCAAGTAAGCTGTATAATATGCTTGTGGGATAGTTAGTTGTGTATTTTTATCTTATTTTGCTAATACCTAAATTGAAGGCTAACTCCTGAAGTAACTTGCCTCAGACTGTGCATTAGCAGTATTAGAAACCATTCCCACAATCGATCACATGTAGGTTGTGTATAATCTCTGTGATATTCAAACACTGAATGCAACACGGAGAGCTGTGATGAAGCACCAAAATCACAGAAAGTGTGCTGAAAAGGAACACAGTTAGGAGCAGGCAGTTCTAACACAGCTTAGTTCATGGCTTAGCCCACTCAGAATTAAAAAAAACCCAATGAATTCTTCAGCACATTCTCCAGAGAGATTCAATCCTAGTTGCATACTTTGAGACATTAATCATATACCCACTGCAGCAGACTCCACAAAAAAATGAGCTGGCAGTGTTTTTTCCTGCTGTTGCTTCCTTTCTATACAGCACTCCAGTGACTCATATACTTAGGAAGATTGTACAAAGCCAGGTGTCAAGTGAGAGTTCCAGATACGATGCTCTCTTTCACCTAAAGTGATTGAAATCTACATTTTTTGGGGGGAGATTACCTCAGCCAAAGGTAACTGGCAGTCCTGGAAGAGGAAAGACTACACATATCTCTCTGGATCTTTAGTAAAATTAAAGAAGAAATATAGACTTTGTGTATGAACCAATAAAATACAGCAATCTTTCATCAGCACTGGAAGATCCTATGAAAAATTAACTTAAAGATGACCACAGTTGATGTTTAGACCAATGCTATTGCTTCTAAAAGATTTATTTCTCCTTTAGCATGTTGATGGAAAGAAAAGGTAAAAATCTTTCTAAAACAGAATGTTCCTTCTCATCACTGCCATGCCTGCTGATCCAATATTTCTACACAGTCACACAGATCAGAGACAAAGAAGACCTACTGCACAGCATCACCCATGGCTATCCTCCAGTCTAGCATTGCTGCTGAAATGGGACAATATCAGACAGACATCCTCACCACCAATTATTTGTTGTATGAAAAGTATTATCAAGGGATTAACTTTAAATTGCTTTTGTAATAATTTTCCATGGGATATTCTCATTGACATTATCCTATTGACATTAAGGATTGTAACAGCTTATTCTGCTAACCTGTTTCTAAATAAGAACTTCTGGAGAGCAGACATTCTGGGAGAAGAGAGAAAAATAATGGGTCTAGTTGTAATATGATTAATATTCATTTATAAACCAGTTACAATACTACCTTTGTAATTGAACCTGTGCACATTTGGCTGTGCTGAATGTCTGACTTCTAGATATGTTCTTTCTAAGAAACTAAGCTAAAAATTCCTTCCTCTGATCAGACCTTATTTAAGATTACTTATTAGTTGTTAAGTTATTAATGATAAACCAGAGTTCCTCAATTCCTAAATGAATGGTCTTTTCCACAGTTGTAATCTGTTTTAGTTATCTGTGACATACCGAGGCAAGAGTCAGTGCTGTATTGGTGAAGAAGTGCTGTATCAAATTCTCCCAGGAAATTCATTTCAGAGGTGCCAGCTCTCACCGCTGTCTGTAGTCAGAGCCAAAGTGCTTCAGCAGGGACTCAGTCTTCCACTGCACATGCAATAGCCTGAACACCTCCTCCTATGCAAGATTTGCAGCATGGAGCCCTCATCTGAGGGAGGCTTGTGGAAGAACAGCTTTTTGTGCTGTTATCTTGGAGCCCAAGGGAGCAGCAATTCAGAGTTTTATGTGGGTACTAATGAGAAGACATGTCTGCTGGTGCCTTCCTCTTACTTGGATATGGCATGCCGGTAGGTCTGTCTCTGAGTGAGCGCAGAGATTCTTCACCAAGGGAGATGGATTATCCAGCCATGTAGGAAGAATTCACTATCCGAGCAGCTACACTTCATATCTGTCAAAGAAAAAGTTGGCCACAAGAGTGTCATGGGCCAGATCCAGCTAATGGACCATGAATTGGATTATGCATGCCCTGACAAGCAAAACTCTAAGGAAGAAATTGGGGGATGTGTATTCTCAGCTTGAGAAGCAGAGCACCTTAGCTGCAAGATCATTTTGTAACCTGTAGGGAAGTAATTCTCCACCTTTCCTTCTCCCCCTTGAAGCCAAGTTCTGCACAGAAAGTGACACATAATTTATGAAGCCTGAGAAATAGAAAGAGAGACTCTAATTCTGCAGCTTGTTAATGGAGCATTCCCTGGCACAGAAGGCAAGTCAAATTTGTTCCCTGCTCCAAGAACTGCATATGCATTTTGCCTTGGATCCGGTAAATGAAGAGCAGAGGGAGCAGAGATTACCCAACTCGTTAGCTGTTGAGCTACTTAGCAGAACACTAACATTTCTATTCTGAGATTACTACTTTCAGGTGTATCAGAGATGCAAGTTTGGCAGTTTTCTCTCACTTTCAGCTATTTTATGCTGACTTCATCACATCAAAATAAGTATCCACAGAATTACTGTATATTCATGTCTTATCTGTAGAAAATGTAAGACTGAACAGCAGTACATGGTATATCTGTATGCAAATGAAAGGGTAAATGTACTGGAGAGGCCTTTTAAAATAGCTACAACCCCTGTAAGTGAGAGAATCATTCCTCCTCCTCGCATCCCGAGAAAGCTGCAGTTGTGGGAAGGGGAGGCTGAGGATAACATGTGTGTGTGAACATTAACACTTTAGTCCAAAGCTTGATTTTATGGGCTCTCTGTCTTCTCCATGTTCTGGGATAGAGACTCCAGCTTTTCATCTTTTCTAGCCTCCTTCTCACCACCCCTTTGCTTTCTCAGCAGCCACACTTAGCAGTTTCCATTTCCTCTGTGCTGATTCTTTCCCCACTCTTCTCGTCCTTGGATCTCTGTCTATATCTCTGCTTCTATAGCAATGGAGTTGAAAGGAGCAAATATGTAAAGAAAGGGGCAAGAAGGTGACTTCTAGGAAAGGGCCTGTCTTCATAGTCTCCACATCTCATATATTATTTGCTGCTCTAAGCTCTCATGTTAATGTACGTGATTCAGATTTTATTTAAGGATGCAAATTATTTTTCTTGATTGTAGATTACAATATTTTTCTTAAGTAAATTATGTGAGATGCAACTCTGCACATGTGATTGTGACATGGGGCTGAAAACGTTAAAGCCAATCAAATGATGAGATTAAATGTATAGTTAGGTGGCTATACAGTGAAAGTCTAGGAATAGCTTATAAAATTATCTGAGTTCTCATCTTGACTCTATCATAGATATTCTCTGTGCTCCAGAAAATGACCTACTTTCTCTCTGCTGTCTTTACAATGGCAGTAAAATTTCCTTGCTTTACAAAGCGACCGCTGAGGATCAAATCATTAACATTTAGTGGCCCTTGTATATGCACTGTCAAGATGTAATGAGCTGTTGTGACATGGTCCTTATGCGTTTAGTATTATTGGAATCTTTATTAAATGAATTAGTGTCAAGAGAGTTTCTTGTGACATGTTCTATTAATAATAACGTAATAATAAGTAAAAATAATAATGGAAAGGAATTATTTGGGAATAAATACTTCATTGTTCTGCACTTCCGGTGTTTGACGTCCGATTGTGATGTTGACAGTGTTTTGTTTCTGCAGATCTAAGTGTAAAAAGGCTAGAATCTCACTTATATGTATTTTTTTTCCCCTTGGACAAGAAGAGATGAATTGTAACACTATAAAGCAAATTAAGATGCATTATGCAGTACATTTAAGAAGCTAATTTGAATAATCACATTGCTTGATCAAAAGTTCATTAAAATCAGTGGGAGTCTTAAATGGATTAACCTATATGGATTTTTAAATCAGGTCCTTAGTAGCTTTCCTACTAGATATTTGAACTGCACTTCCTGTGTGCAGTCAGGAGGTAGCAGGCATTTAAGAACTGTGAGTCAAAGAGGAGAAATTCAAAGGAAAAAGAACTGTTGACTGAAGACTCAGAAGCAACTCAAGAATGAACTAAATTGTTCTCTGCATTTGAGGAGAGGAAATGCTAAGACGATTTAGTGTTTCACCTCCATCCACAGAGATTGCTTAGATGTTTGAGGTGAAATATGGGTTAGAGAACAATGAAAATGATTTACAATTGGGCTCTGAGAGATGCTTGGTGCTGACCACTCCTCAAAGACCTGAATGGACTGGATTGCCACACTCGAAGTTAAATTACCACAGATATGAGCCTTCCATGAACCGATTATGGCTTTCATTCTGGAAGATGAAGGAGGTTGAACATTTGAGCTTTCCTCCTTTCAGTTCTTTTTCCATATACTTCCTCCTTTCTTTTAGGACCATGATGCATGTTCTGCATTATCTGGGAATCACCCCCCTGTTTTGGGGCTCTGGAATAGGAATAAGGAATCTAGAGTAGAAAAATGTGTTGTTAGCTACTAGACTTCTTTTTTCTCAAAATTAATTCCATGATCTTTTTAACCAAGCAGAATTCAGCTCACAGTGTGCTGCTGTGTACCTGAGATTATTTTCATCCTGAAACAACAGGCTGAGGAACTGAACAAACAGGAGCTCGCTACACAAAAGTAAGAAAAGAAATTAGAAAAGGAAATACTATGAATGGCAGAGGAACAAATCTATGCCACGTAAAGCTTCCTTTCTGCATTGTGCTTGATTAGCATATTACTGAGTTCAGCCTACACCTGCCTCCATCCCTCCTTAATTTCAATTATAATGTGCTCCTTTGTGTTGCACCATTTGTTACTAAATGAATCTAGTTCTAAAGATGTGCATGTAGCCAATTTATTCATTAGATCTATTGTAGTGGAACTGAATAAAAGGTTTTATTATCAATCTCCTTAATTTCCAGATAGGATTTAGTGGAAATCAATATTAGAGAATGCATAATTGCTAAATCTTCTTAAATTAATAGACTCATTCATTAAGCCCCCCAAAAATACTTAGCTGGTATTTCTTGTGACTTTCTCTAATTAATTAGCAAGTAGAAAACGATAGTGAGCAGAACAGCTTTTGGCAATCATATGGTGGAATCTGAAGACCAATCTTGAGGAAGAATTAATTTGGATATGTATATATAGTATTTCACCCATAAATTGATTATAGGAGAATGCACTGCATAAGAAGACAAATGGTAGTTGTATGCTGATGGTCGGCAAAAAATCCAGTACCCAGGAGGTGGTTTTAAGCAGTTCAAGCTGGGATGCGTACCAATGTGTAGCCACTAATGAATAGCAGTCAGTTTTAAAAGCTTTGGAATTAAATATAGTGCAATCTATCTATATAAAACTGCATGGCATGTATGCGGTATTTGTGAGATTTTCATTTGTGCCTAACTAGACAAGTTTTCTGGGCCAGAAACAAAGGAAAAAAGAACTAAAAGATGTTGGAAGAGAAGAGCAACTGATAAAAGACTGTGTAGTCAGGTTCTGTGTTTTCTGTATATGAGTATGTGGTCTCCATTTTCCTATCTAGGAGCTGTAGGTTCTACTTTGTCCCAGAATTCAAGTCTTGGAGACTTGTGAGTGCAGATGCTGGTTTACTGTCAATCGCTATTGACTCTGCTGTGGACTTCAGCAGTGACTGGTCACCTCCTCCAGAGAACCTGTTGCTGACAGCTCAGTGGAATTTAGATTGAGTCAGAAACTTTCAATGTCACAGCACAAGCTGGTAGGAAAAAACTTTTTTGCTATTAAACATGTAATTTATATTACTTTTAGCTTTAAGCTACCTAAAGAAAGGAAAGAAATGTACAGTGAACCCCCAAGAAAAGGTCTGCTGAAGGTAAATTTCTGATCTTGTGTCTGGCTCAAGTCAGGGACATTCCTTCCTTTTGCATTCCCAGCATGGGCCCATACTTTCTCTTTTTAGTGTGTGTAAGTTATGCATACTGCGTCTAAAGACTGAGCAACAAACCACATATATATGTACTCATAGGCAGTACACAGAAATGAGTCTGGGTCCTTAACCCTTGCCAGCCAAGTGGGGAATGGGGAGAAGAATATGAACTCCCACCCAACAAAGCATCTCATGTATCTCCTCTCTGGGAAGGTTACAGAGAAACTGGACCTGCTGCCAAGTGTACTGGGCCTCTGCGCTGTCCTTGCTGTGCTCCTAGCTATAGAACACCTAGGCAGTATCTTTGTTTTCCCTACAAACTAACAAGGTGAAATGCTATTACAGTCCATGATCTGAGATGAAGCATGGTGAAAAGGAAAGCTAAAAATTGCAGCAGGAGGATAGAGTTGCATCACAGTTAGCAGATATATTACTGTCTGACCAGGAACAGTGATACTGAAATAACATGGCTACATTTCCCTAAACTGCCTTGGGATAATACAACTTTGAGAGTCTTGAGATATGACAAACATTACATTGACTAAGAAAGACAGAAAAAGTCTAAGGAACTCTGCATTACACTTAAAGTGCCCACCATTTAAAAGATCTGTACACATGATATAGACTAGCTTCATAATGTTCATTCTCCAGGATCCATTGGACATGTTTTATATGCAGGGCTGAAGACATTTCCTGAAAGCATGCTGTGACAAGATCCAGGTATCATGGTCTCTCTCCTGCAGTCTGTTTCCCCTTGAAAAAGAAAAACTGTGGTAGCATTAGCAGAGAGAGAGTTAACATAACTGGGGGTCAAGACTGCAGGACACTTCATGGATTATTCTTGTACTGCATTTCAGCTCTCCAAATGCCAACATCACTTGAAACATTATTGTCTAAAATGAGCCTACTAAAACCAGTGATAGACGAGACTGACCAGCTTAGATTGGCAGATGATTATGCTTTGACAACAAATGTGAAATTCAGTTTTGGCTAGTATGTATCTCCTAGACAAACACATGTATTTCTTTTTGAATCACATTTTCCCCATCAAAATGTTTCAACCTTTTTCATCTGACTACTGGTTTGGTATTGAGAACCTACTCTTTCACCATGGTCCTGCTTTTTCTGTTTGGGCTAAATACTGATTACTCATTTCTTATTTGTCCAGGTTTGTAGTCTTTCTAAGAAACTGTTCATTATAGCGCACAGTAACTCCCTTCACAATATGGGATTGGTTTGCATGTACTTGAGTCTCTTGGATGGAGTTAGTATTAGTACTTGTGTTTTGGTACACACCCACTAGCCAGGAATCTTTAAAGATCTTTACACTAAGATCTCTTCCATTTCAACTGGCATGATTTTTGGGCACCATGTCCCATGTCTCAGTACTTGCCACAGCTCAAACGTAAAGTGAACAAAAATCTCCAAGGCAACATCAGAACAGTAAAATTCTAGGAAATAAGCAGCAGTGTGAGACAGTGATAGGAAAATAGATTGATTGTTTCAGCTAAGGGTACCTTTGTTGACATTACACTGGATCAGTCTGAGCTGATTTTCTAAATTCAGGCTGATTTCATATTCTGCTCCAGAATTCCTCTTAGGATACATAGAAGTGGACTGAGGACTTGTGCTTGCTTTTCAGAATGGTGACAACATTTTTTTCATAACTGTCTACAGCTTTCTTGGTTTACAGAAATGCCTGAGGTGGAATATACTTGGGAGTCCCGACTTCCTCAGATTGCACTAGATTCTCACATGATTCATTTGGGTGCAGCTCTAGTTCAATACTTCTGCCATGAACGATACTGCATCAGACATTTAGGATCACAAAAATACTGTTCCTGAGTCTTTTGATCAGTGACTGACAGCATAACTCATCTGAATAGAGCCTACTTAGCAAAACCTCCACACAGTTCAAAGTATCAGAAAATACCATGCCTAATTCCTTCATGTAGTTTTGTATTTCCTTTCATGCCATTTGAGAGCCCACTAATTTGGGGGCTGTAATGAATCTTGCCTCTATCCCCTTCAGCTTATTATTTTATGGCACTAATTTTCCCCCATAAGCCAATGAGAAAAAAAGAGAGAAATAAAAGATGTATTGATTCTCTAAATCCTCAAAAGAGAGTATATCCTTTTTTTTACTTGCTTTTCAGTCCTTAAGTAAGAGATAAATTATTTATAAATTAGTATTACAACTATCTCATTCCAAATTAACCAGCAACAGTAAAGCGTATGCATTCCTTTAGAAATAAAAAGTATTCTACAGAGTTTATACTACATAAATAAGGGCTTTTGCATTTTCTACTGTTATTATTGTCTTCAGATGCAATTATAAACTTGTACTATTCTCTTAGGTTATCCTTCATTAAATTCCTTTGTAAATGGTTCTACTAAGCTCATCTGCAATTGTGCTGGCATCTAGGTTCAGGAGAGTGCTAAACAAATTGGACTGCCTAGTGTTTAAGCTTTACAGACTTTGGACAGGGATAGGGGCAATTTGAGCAATAGATTTTCTATAAAAGACGGTCTGAGTATGGCCTCAAGTGTATTAGGGACCACTACTAAAGCCACAGCAGAAAATAGTCCTTGCTCCAAAATAGTTTACATAAGCTATTGCACAAAAGCTGAAAAATAGAAATAGATGCACTGTATAGAAGTTGAGGCAACAAAAACAGTGCATGTATACTCATCAATGTGATAAACATCGCTCCAGTCCACCAGTGGTCTAACACCAGAAATAGTCAAATTGTCTAAATTTCAGGAGAATACCTCCATTTAGTAGAAGTATTAGATTAGTTACGAAATCAGAGGAATAAATAGGATTAGGTTTAACTGAATAGTTCTTGAACCTCAAACAAATTCTCAAGTCAGACTTTCCTGTAGGTTAGCTCTGCCATAAGGGTGGGTAGTCACCTTCTGTTTGGTCTGCTGAAGCCTTAGAAGAGTGGTTGCATTGCAAGTCAATTTCTGCTTGCAATGCAGAAAGGAAGAATGTCCTTTACTTGTAAAGTGCCAGGTTGCTAACTTCTTGAAAAAATCCTTTGGAATTCATTGACTTTACTATTATAAAAATAAATTTTTTAAAGATCAAGTATTTAATCATCATGTTGTGATCATTTTTGGCTTTCATCACAAAGTATGTGCACTGTAATCACAAAACTGGATAATTTTGGTCAAGCTTTAGTGTTTGTTTAGTATCTGTTGGGTTTTTTTAAAAAAATTTTCCCATTGAAAAGCATCTATGGAGGAGAAACTACAGGCTAGTCAGTCTCACCTCTATACCTGGCAAGGTCATGGAGCAGATTCTCCTGGAAATCACACTAAGGCATATGGAAAAGATGATTGGTAACCACCAACATGACTTCACTAAGGGCAAATCATGCCTAACAAATTTGGTGGCCTTCTACGATGGGTTTTCAGAGTTGGTGGAAAATGGAAGAACAACTGACATCATCTACCTGGACTTGTGCAAAGCACTTGACAGTGTTCTGCACAATATCCTTGTCTCTAAACTGGACAGACCTGGATTTGATGCATGGACCACTTGGTGGATGAGAAATTGGCTGCACGGCCGCATTCAGAGAGTTGTGGTCAACGGCTCAGAGTCCAAGTGGAGATTGGTGACAAGTGGCATTCCTCAGGGGTCGGTATTGGGCCCAGCCCCATTTAACAACTTCGTTGGCTACATGAACAGTGGGATAGAGTGCACCCTCAGCAAGTTTGCTGATGACACCAAGCTGTGTGGTGCGGTCGACATGCTGGAGGGAAGGGATGACATCCAGAGGGACCGTGACAGGCTGGAGAGGTGTGCCCATGAGAACCTCATGACACGCAACCAGGCCAAGTGCAAGGTCCTGTATATTGGTTGTGGAAACCCCTGGTATCAACACAGACTGGGAGCTGAAGGGTTGAGATCAGCCCTGCTGAGAAGGACTTGGGGGTACTGGTGGATGAAAGGCTGGAAGTGAGTTCACAGCCCAGAATGCCAACCGCATCCTGGGCTGCATCTAAAGGAGCGTGGCCAGCAGGTCGAGGAAGGTGATTCTGCCCCTCTACTCTGCGCTCATGAGACCCCACTTAGAGTACTGCATCCAGTTCTGAAGCCCTCAGCACAGGAAAGACATGGACCTGCTGGAGTGAGTTCAGAGGAGGCCCATGAGGATGATCAGAGTTCTGGAGCACCTCTCCTATGAGGACAGGCTGAGAGAGTTGGGGCTATTCAGCCTGGAGAAGAGCAGGCTCTGGGGAGACCTGATAGCAGCCTTCCAGTACCTAAAGGGGGCCTACAGGAAAGACAGGGAAAGACTGTTTAGTAGGGCTTGTTGTGACAGGACGAGGGGTAATGGTTTTAAAACAGAGGGAGCTAGATTCATATTGGATGTAAGGAAAAAATATTTCACACTGAGGGTGTGCCTCATTCCTGGAAACATTCAAGATCAGGCTGGATGGTGCTCTGAGCAACCTGATTGAGTTGGAGATGTCCCTGCTCCTTGCAGGAGGGTTGGACTACCTGACCTTTAAAGGTCCCTTCCAACCCAAACCGTTCTATGATTCTATTCTATGATTCTATGAAAAGTTATGCGTTACAACAAAGCTACTAATTTTGTTTTGCTTTTAGTAAAAGCAACCTGATTTTAGAGATTCATTGTGTTTTTAATAGAAAATAAAATAATAGCATGTTTATATCTATTTCTTTCAGCCCAGACAAATCACTCCATATGCTGGATCAGATTTGTTATTTTCAGAACGTATAACTATCTTATAGTCTTTCAAGTGAGTACAGTTAACCTATATGTAGAGTAATCCTTTCACTATTCCAGAAGTTGCAATTGTTAACTTTCATTATTTTAAAACAGTGAGTATACAGGTGCAGAAACTATTTTTTTCTCAGATAGGAGGGAACAGATTTTTTATTTCTTTAAATACAAGGAAAGTTATTTTAAGAGTAGTTTTAATTGCACTGTCACTTGTCATTTGAAGTGACACAACCTTCTAATATATATCTGTTTAAAATGCTGCAAAACACTGACTGTCACTTCCCGAGTAACATGGCATTTAGAATGTTGTATAGGCTTAAAAATACATCCAAATTGAGCAGTTAATCCTGTTTATGGTTTTGAGAAACTGTTTAAGTCTAGGCTTCAGATGAAGGTGAAGGAGTTGATGCTAGAAGTAGGCAATTTTTTCTGTTGCATTTATTTGTACAATTTATTCTGGTCTAAGCTGAATAGACACGACAAACAAACAATCTAGACAAAAGACTTTCCTAAATTCCATGGTAGCCAGATATTTAGAAATTCAGAAAATGCCAATACGTTGTTTCAGAAATTACTATTGATATGTATCTGCTCACTGAAATTGAAATTCCTGTCAGTTGTCCATTTCTGCTATTTGTTAAACTTGACAAGAAGAGTGATGTCACTAAGTAGTAGTCTGAAATCATGCAGCCTGTGGCTGCGTTAAACCTGGCTCTATGACAGAACAACTGAAACCTCTGGCATGGCTAAGTGCACCCATACCGTCCATGCTAGGAGTCTGGCATCCCAGCCCTGGGAGAATCTGGACAGGCTGGTTTGCTCTGAACTATGGAGTCAGAAACCTCTGGATCCTGTCCTTGATGCAGTCTCTACAGAGGTTTTTCTGAAAAACAACAGATTAATGAAGAGAGAAAGGGGACATAAAGATCTCTAGATTTCTAACCTGAATACAGATAGCTCACCAGCTTTACTGACCTGTAGCTACCAGAAGATGATTTGGAAATGGACAAACTGGAAGTACCATCCTTTTATCTCAGTGCAGCGCTTTCCTGGCAGATCTGTCTCAAAAGCAAGGATACTGAGGCAGTACAGTCTCACTCTTGTGAGACCCCACCTGGAGTACTGTGTCCAGCTCTGGAGCCCCCAGCATAGGAAGGATGAGGACCAGTTGGACCCCTCCCCTCTTTCCAGGCTTACCTTCACTTCAATTATCCCTACCTCCTTCCCCTCCCCAAGCGGCACAGAGGGGAACAGGGAACGGGGATTGCAGTCATTTCATCACACGTCACTTTCCATTTCTCCTTCCTCCTTGGGGGAAGAACTGCTCACATTCTTCCCCTGCTCCAGTATGGGGTCCCCATCATGGGCTATAGTCCTTCACGAGTTGCTCCAGTGTGGGTCATGTTCCATGAGGTGCAGGCCCTCAGGAACCAGCTGCCCCAGCACAGGCCCTCCATAGGCCACAGCCTCCTTCAAGCATCCATCTGCTCCAGCGTGGGGTCCTCCATGGGCTGCAGGTGGATCTCTGCTCCTCCGTGGACCTCCATGTGCTGCAGGGGGACAACCTGCTTCACCATGTTCATCACTACAGGCTGCAGGCAAATCTTGGCCAGGATCAGCATTATTCCTCCCTCTCCTTCACTGACCTTTGCGTCTGCAGCCGTTCCTCTCACAATAAATTTTTCACAGTCAACTCACACAGATGCCTCTCAGGTTCTCTTCACATCTCATCTCCTCTCCACTTCTTGCAGCTGGGCTGGATCGAGTCGGGCCCAGTCGGCCGCCCAGTGGGAGGCCAGAGGGTGAGGGCGGCAAGGCCCACAGTGCTCGTGCCTCCCCCTCTCTGCCCATGTTTCTGCTTCTCCACTCTTTTTTTTATCAGTTTTTCCCTTTCTTAAATACATTATCACAGAAGTGTTATCAGTGTAACCAATTGGCTTGGCCTTGGCCAGCGGTAGATCTGCCCTAGACCTCACTGGGTCCACCAGACAGAGGGGAAACTTCTAGCAGCTTCTTGCAGAAACTGCCACTGTAGTCCCATCCCATGCCTCGTGCTACACAAAACCAGCACAGACTGCATGTTTGCATTATGGCTTTGTATCATTATTTGAGATGGAGTTTGCCTACACAGTTGCTACACAGCTCATTCTGCAAAGAATGTCTGAGTTCTGTGGTTTGGTTCAGATGTATATTTCTCTGTGATGACAATGCTATCTCACCTGGGCTAGTTATCACAGTGACTGATTTCAAAGTATCCAAGCAAATAATGTCTGCATCCAAAAATGAGCTAAAATACCAACAAACTTAACCCCGCATCGAATCCGTTATTGAGATACAATGGTTGCAAAATCTCACAAGCTATTATTTAAAGATTTCAGCCTTCAATATAAGCCACTTCCAGCCACTAAATCTACAGGTTATTTTGCTCAGTCACTTTTTGTTTAGCTGGAGCAGAATAGAGGATGCTTAGACTTGGAGTGCTTTCATAGTTGACCCCAAGATGTGTCTCATTATTTATTTCAGTGTGTTGGGAAAGGGCCCATAGCATCAAGAGGTCAGAAAGAAATAAGAGAAGAAAAAAGATTTAAAGGGAAACATTTACTTGCTAAATATTCTGTTGCTTAGTCATGTTTTTTTTAGCCTCAAATGTTCTTAGAAAACTAAACAGTGAATGCCAACACTGCAGGTGATACCTAAGGCTGGTTAGGGCTCCAGTGTGCTCGTGTGTGTGTGTTTAACACTAAGATGCCTATAACAACTGACCATTTTGATAAAGGCATCTTTGACTGATAACAGTTTACATAAATCCTGTGCTACCCATTGCTTTCCTTGACCACATTCAGCTGTCTGTGGTGACCCAACACAGCCACCATGAGTGCTAGATGAATGCTTGAGATGGGATTGGCCTCATTGGAACAGAAAAAAATCCTTCCCACTTGCTTTCTTTCAGTAGCATGGCTATAGGGGATGTCCAACCCTTTTGACTGTCCTCTGGTTTTCTACAGGGCTATGATTTTGTTTTGTGAAAGCATTATATCCTTCTCTGGACAACATGAATACTGATCTCTTTTGTGAACCACAAATTTGTGTTTCTTTAGAGGAGAAAAAAAAAAAGGCTTTTTAGCAACCCTGAATGAGTTCTAGTACTATTTCCTTGAAAATAGACTTGCGGTGAGAACAACAAAACCATACTGAAGACATGCTCATTTTCTGCATGTGCCCCTGGAGTCCATTGCCCAAGTACAGTGAACAGTAATGTATTTCTAAAAGCTTGTAAAATATGCATGTTTAGTGTAATATTAATAGGATAATGACTGCCTTCTAAAAAATTAAAAATGAAAATATATATGTAGGGTGGTGAATTTAAGAGCAATGTGAAAACTATGCAGTTCATGATTGTTAAATTTTCATGACAAAGAATCTAATTAAGATGTAGCAAAAAAGTGAAATTCTTACAATAAAGGAAGAGTTAGATTTACCACTAAAATTGAAGTTTAAGATTCTAAACTACAATATAGTAATGTATCTGTGTACATTCAGAAAAAAAAAAAACTCATTCTGTGGAAATTTGGTTTCATTCACATATTTACATGTGTATTTTCAAAAAGCTACTAATATTTTATTGATATTATTACAATATGAATAGTAGAAACCCATTTCCAGTAGATATAAAACCTGAAAGCTTTGAGAATATTTAAAACCTACCTACACAACAGAATACCCTGATGGGAGTCTAAGAAAAAATGAGCTTTTTTTTCCCCCCTAATATTCCTGACTGAGATGAGAAGTGTGTGCAAGTCACAAAAGCACATTGAACTTGATAAAAATATGGAATGCACATTTTGTGTTTAAGTGACAGCATTTTTAGACCGGAAAAGTGCATCACAGATTGATGGTAGGAAATGTAACAATTCTGAGCTGAAACATATACTTCTTGTTTATCTTTCCTTTCAAGAGACTGGAGTCTGTGATGCCGCAGAATGTACTCTCTATAGAAGAAGAAAAGCTTGTTAAGCAGGGATACAGAGACACCTGTCCTTGCTGTATCTTGGAAGACAGAATGGAAAGAATTTTTATGAAATCTACCCTTGACTCTGATCTGAGACAGATGTAAAATGCTGCATAACTAAAAATCAGAATAACCCAACAGTCAGAAAAATGACATAGAAAAAAAATTGTAATTCAATTGAGAGAAAACAAGGTCCAAATTCTACTCTTAGGAAAAATCAATTATAATATCAGGAATGAGAACAATAAAGCAAGTAAATTATATTCAGGAAAAGATTCTAAGGATCATTGCAAATCTAGCCTCTCACAGAACAGACGGACCTCCCATTAACAGAACCATGTTGCTATCAAGATGGCAAAGAAATGAGGTAGGACTCAAAGCACATTAAATAGATTCAATATGTGCTCTGTCCAGCACTGTTAGACCTCTGCTAGAGCTCTGTGTCCAGCTCTGAACCATGTCATCTGAGAGTCCTGTAGCATCAGTGATATGCTGAGATCTAACAAACTCCACCTCTGAGAAGGGACTGAAGGGACTGAGGCTATTTAGTCTAGACAAAATAAGATTAAGCAGAAAAATGATACTAGTTTTCAAATGTTTAAAATATGAGCTGCAAATAATTAATTTGTTCACAATACCGGGTGTCAAATAGGATGAGATATAATTACTACTAATCTAGCTTAAACAATACGAAAATGGCAAGATCAGTGAAGACCTGGCTGGCTGAGAAGGGCAATGTGGGGAATATTCTTCATTGTCTATATTTAAGAACTTCCATCAGGAGGGTTGTAGGCATAGCTGGTCCTAGCCTGAAGCAGAAGGACGGAATCTCTTGGGATCACTTCCGGTTACATTTTTATACTAACACCTGAAACTGTTAGGAGTAATGACTACGGCAAAATCTTAGCTTAGAACTCAAGTAACCCATCCGAGGTTCTTTGAAGTATATGGTGTTTGAGACTTGCATTTTTTTTTTTATTTCCCTGCTTAGTCTGAAATTCTCAAGTGATTAGAGATCCTCTGAAAATGGAGGGCTACCAGGGAAAAATATTGTATGACCTGTGACAAATTCCTAAGTACTGGTGAACCTGCACTAGGTGGAACACTGTCGCTTTAGAAGTAGGATTCCTTTCACATTTGTTCATTTGATTCGCTTTAAGCAATAAACTCATTTTCCAAGGAAAGCTCTGGTTAAAAGAAATGTTTGAAAAAAGTAAGGGAAAAATTAAATCTAGTGTCTATCCCTTAAAGTAGTTTCTAAACACATAGAAAAGTAACTGTTTAGCCATATTCCTTATGCATATAAAGAAAATGATTCCTCCCTGTCATGTTCCGGTTTCGGACGAGAGGAAGGCCCCCTTGCGTTCTAGCCAACCTCAGACGAGTCTGGGAGGCTAGGGGCGTCTGGACCAACCTCTCACGCACCGGAGCGTGGTTTTGTTCGTATTCTCAGGAAACAGAATTAAGACTCAAAACGGAGTCAAGTGCCAGGTAACTTTATTAACCCGACAAGAAGTTTGCAAATGGAAGAAAAAGGAGAGAAAGAAAGGAAAGAGGGAAAAGAGTTTCTGCTGTAATAGCTACCACCACAGAGCTGCAGTGTCCCGACAGTCCAGTTCACTCGATGAGGGAACGATCCATCTGGTGTTGGTCCTTTCGATGTCAGTTCCGTGGATGTTGATTCCGTTGATGTGTATTTCATTGAAAGAGAGAGGAAGCGTAGTCCGTTGAGTGAAGTGCAGTCGTGTAGTGAAGAAAAGTGTGTAGTGAAGAAAGTCAGGTGTAGTGAAGAAAGAGTCATGTAGTGGAGAAAGAGTGTGTGTAGTGAAGAAAGTGGTGTAGTGAAGAAAAAGTGTGTAGTGCAGAAAGTGTGTGTGTAGTGAAAAAAGTGTATCCTGTTAAGAAATGTTCTCCTTTTATGTTGGTTGTTTTCATTGTACTTCAAGAGCTGGTTTTTCCTAGCCGCACCCCTCACCTGGCTGTGATATGCATGCTCATTACCGGGTGATCCATTACTGGGCGATATGCATACCCGTTACCGGGTGATATGCATGCCCATTACCGGGTGTCTGGGGACCAGTTCTGCATTCAGGTTCGCAAGACAACAGGAGTTGGCTTGCGAGATAATGGGAAGCCATTTTTTGGATGGTGGTTTGATGTTTCGACAATGTTGAGACAAATATTCAACACAGTCTCTCACACTCCCTGATGCATTCAGTTCCGTGTTGGAGAAATTTCCACCACCTTACTTTCTCTAATGCAGATGGTTAAGGTGATGGGAGGGTTATTAGCCCTGCATTTGCAGAGTTAATGGAGAAATCTCTCAGAACAACTCTACCTAGCAGAAGAATTTCTGCAGTCTCTACAAAGAAAGATGTGCTTTCCTTGCAACTGCCACTTAAGATTTGAGAAGGTAAAAAAAAAATCTACTCCAATATTTCGGATCTCTGGTGTATGCAGTTCTCTGAACCAACAGATCCTGCAAAACCAGAGATTAATACTGTGCATATGTAGCGTCACCCTCCTTGTAACGTGAAATAAGCAGATCAACCTGGAAGGTGAGCCCTGTAGAGGTGAGCCCTCTACACATAGATAAATGAACTCTGAACAGGCCTGAATCAACATGCCATCACAGTTTAGACATATACAAAATGTTTCAGTGAGGTGTGGTCCGTATGTACGAATAAAATCAGGCAAGAGAATACCACTGTGCTTCTGAACATATCAATGTTGCTTTCTGATGATTTTCTAAAAACTAATTCAGATAAGAGTCTCTATTTTTACAGTACTGGCTTCATGGGGAAAAACGTTAATGAGTTTGATAAGGAAAATTATTTCTGAAATCTATGAGAGTACTCTATCTATCCATCTACTGAATACCTGCTTAATTAGTTGATTCATTTTATTAAAGTGATTCTCCAAATCCTTACCTACTAAAAGTGCCCTCAACATTTCACTGTCGCTTAGAAATTTTATCCTGACATCACCTATTCTGATATGGGGAAATTTTATTCCCAATTTATGAAGGATGAATCTGACTGAAGTGATAAATTTAGTAGAGCAGATAATTTGCCCAAGATGACAAAGAGGCTCTGCAACAGAACACAGTACATTAATATACATAATACCAAACTATTTTAGTTAGAACACAAAAAGTCTACAAATAAACATGAGCAAAAACATGTACAACAATATGCATGGACACTGTGCTAACAAATGCAATTGAATTCTGACTTTTGCAGCAATTAATGAAAATTGGAATTAATAATTTGTTATATATTGTGAGCATTTTCCTAATGCGAGAACAAGGAATCAATGACGTTCAAAAGAGAAACAGATTAAAATTGGTAAAAAGTGTTATTTAACATGCTTAATATCTAATTAGAGCAACTCGCTGCTGCAAGAAACAGAGACCAAGAAATGAGAAGGATTTTAAAACTAATTATGTGGATAATGAAAGGCAGTTATGCTTGCTTAACTTAATATATATGTGTACTGTAATGCATAGGCAAATAAACTCCCTATTGGCAGAATACTGGGAAACCCCATATCCCATATCTATACCCCAAGGGATAGTCTATTTGCAGTTGTCTGAAACTTGGACTAGTTTTCTAAACATGCTGACTTGTGGAAGCCACAGTGTGAGACATTAGAGAATGAGATGGACCTCTCGTGAACTGACACAGCTCTTACTTCCACTTGGTGGCAGTGCTCCCACTTTATAATCTACACCTAACTTTTGCTGTTAATAAAGTCATCTTCTTTTACATCATTCTCTAGCCCCATATGATAGCGACATTTTAAAAAATAAGATTACAAATATATCTTTTTCTAAATTGTTACAGAAATCACAATAAGATACCATCTCTTGATATGTTTGTTATCTATTATAATGGCATTCTTCTTTCATTTTCTGTTGCTGAAGACGTATCATAAATAAGGATTACTATGAGAGTATTTGAGTTTAAGTCCTAATGCATTCAAAACGTTTGTTACTTGATTCCCAATAATACGTTTCAGATTGGCATTTCAGATTGATGGCTGTTGAAAACATGGAAGAAGTTGACAAGGCATATTTATAGCTTTTCTTCCTTAATTGTATGTATTTGTCATATTTGTCGATACTCTCTGCTGCTTTGTATTGTAAATACTGAGCAAGTCCTTGGAATTAAACAGCACCATTGTTATTGCATGTGTAAAAAGTGCATTTGCTGTTGTGTAATTGTCAGTGTTGGCTATGACAAGGAAGAGAGATTTAAATGTTAGTTTCCTGTGAATATCCACCTACCTTGAAGGTACCAAGAAAAAAACCTTTCAAATTGTATCTACAAAAGAGGGAAAGTGGAGACTGAGTCAACAGTTTGAACTGAAAGCCCATGAGATACAAGAAATAATTAGAAACCATGTGCCCTGTGCTTGTGAGTCTGTGTAATTACTTGCAAGAGGCTCCAAGCTGTAGTTTCTGCACACTCTCACCTTCAGGTCCACTGTCTGATTCCGTGCCACTCATTCCAGCATATTGTATGCTTCTCCTGTCATATAGGCCAATTTCTGCTTAGTTTTCAACTGAAGAAGTTTAATGACTGACCCACTTTATGATATTCCTCTGCGGGTATTCCTTTGTGGATATCTTCCTCAATACCTCCCAGATGGTTTAGTATCTGAACAAGATAGAAGCCAATGGGAGCAGATGTGACCTAGAAAACTTCCAAATCAAGTCAGTGGAGAAATATATTTGCTTGTGTTATTTCTTCTCCTGTTGACTTAGAAAAAGAAAACAAAATAGCAGTAGTTGCAAGGATTGCTTTGTGGCTAACGGAGTTGGTAAAACATAATCTGGAACAGGGAAATGCTGGTTAGGAAAGAATATAGTCTTCAGAACCCTTCAGCATCTTCCCTTTCAATATCTTACTGTTCAGAGACTGAATAGCTGCACCCTCAGAAGATGCAGGCAAGGAAAATCTCGTGATTAATGTGAATGCCTTTGCCACTATAGGCATTTTACACCATCTGATGTGCAAATCTCATTTCCATAGTGAGTTTTTTTTTTTGTGGTGCTTAGCCTTTACCTTGCTCATGAGTACACTGGAGGCTTTACATTGACCCAGGCAGGAGCAACTATATCTCTTATGACAGCATTTAAATTGTTTATTTTTCTGCTAGAACAGTACAATTTTATGCTGTTAGAACATGGACAGGTGTGTGTTCTACAGGCAAAAGTGAGTCACACACCTAACATCAGTGGTCTAAGGGCTGGTCACTGCTGATTGTTTGGCATGATTTATAGCTAACTACGTTGTGCAGTAAAATCAGTGACTTGCCCCTCAGAAGTACATTGAAAAAGGACCATTAGCCTAGTCTCTGAATTTTTAGACAGCTGCAGTTAAAGAAATCCCACTGTTAGCTTTCACAGCCATTAATGTCCAATACAATTTTTTCCTTTTTGACAGCATGGACATTTTCTAGCAAATATATAAAGCTATTTCTGACCTGCATGTTGTGGGTTGTTATTAAAAAGCCTGACATTCTCCAAAATATTTTTTTTTTACTTCAGTGGCTGAAATTACTAGTTTTAAAGATTACAACTAAGGTCTTTGTCTTCGCTTACTGTGTTTTTTCAAAATATTCAATAAAACATCTAATGGCTCTGCAATGTTTTAACAGGAAATACTATGAAGAAATCTTTAGCACAGTGAAAATCTGCATTGTGTTTGTGACAATTTTAATTTCATTATTACATTGTTAGGAACGTTACCTATTGCAGAAACGAAATTCTGGCTTCAACAATGTGGTGGTAAATGTGTCTTAACTGCAAGTGGCAAAGTGAAATACTTTCTCAGAAAAATGAACACCTTGAAACATTGCATGACTCAGAGGAGCACAAGTAGGATTTGGAACTTTTCACCTGTATAGTGGTGTTATGACTCCAAAAGAGCAGCTGAAAGCTGTTTGGCGAAAATTATTTGGACATCTTGATAGAGCTTTTACAACGGTTTGAAGTAATTTAAAATAGCTTTGTTGTTGTTGCTGATAACAGATAGGGAAAAAAAGGACATTATTGGCAGTTCCCCAACTTGGAGAACAAAAGCCGTTGCAGTACCCTTTCCTTTTGAGGTGATTCTGAACAGAAGCCGCATTGATTGGTTCCACTCGCATTGTTTTTACATTCTCTTCCCCAAAGAAGTGTGCACCTGGCTTTATAGTACTTGATAAGCATTATTTTTATCACACTAGTATAAATATTGTCCTGTCTAACTTGTCAACATGTTTTACTGTGGTATTTGTGAGCACTTCAGGGAAGACAGAATTTCTACACCTTTCACAAAAAAACTGTCCTGCAAGTTCCTACCCACACCCAATCTTTCTGGGTAGTCTTCTATAAGAAATAAATAGTTGCAAAAATCTTCAATCATTAATCCAAGGTTTAAGCATTTATGGCCCTTTTCTTAAGAATAGTAGTAGGTACAGACAGCTATTGAAAGATGAGTACCTTATTTTCTCCTTATTTCCACCTGAATTATCCCTAAACTCTGGAACTGGCACTGTTTAACATCTTTGTTAGTGACATGGACAGCATAGCTTAGCATTAAGCATGGAAGTACAGGTGGAAACTGATTTTTCCAGATTGTAAAGAAGTCTTCAGCATGTCCTGTATATAGAAGCATGTCATCTGAGACTTTGTTTTACCCTTAATCCCTTATAGTCTGACCAAAGCTTTGATTGTCACTCCTTTTCCAAATTCCTCTTCTGTGTTGGACAATTTGTTTCAGCTTGTATATCATAGAATCATAGAATGGTTAGAGTTGGAAGGGACCTTCAAAGGTCATCTAGTCCAAGCCCCCTGCAAGGAGCAGGGACATCCCTGACTAGATCGGGTTGCTCAGAGCCTCATCCAGCCTGGCCTTGAACGTTTCCAGGGATGGGGCATCCACCACCTCTCTGGGCAACCTGTGCCAGTGCTCTACAACTCTCATTGTAAAAAAATGTTTTCTAATATCTAATCTAAACCTCCCTCCTTCTAATTTAAACCCATTACCCCTCGTCCTATCACAACAGGCCCTACTGAACAGCCTCTCCCCATCTTTCCTGTAGGCCCCCTTGAGGTACTGGAAGACCGCTATCAGGTCTCCCCGGAGCCTCCTCTTCTCCAGGCTGAACAGCCCCAACTCTCTCAGCCTGTCCTCGTAGGAGAGGTGCTCCAGCCCTCTGATCATCTTCGTGGCCCTCCTCTGGACCCTCTCCAACTGGTCCATGTCCTTCTTATGTTGGGGACTCCAGAACTGGACGCAGTACTCCAGGTGGGGTCTCACCAGGGCAGAGTAGAGGGGCAGAATCACCTCCCTCGACCTGCTGGCCACGCTCCTCTTGATGCAGCCCAGGACGCGGTTGGCCTTCTGGGCCGCAAGGGCACATTGCCGGCTCATGTTGAGCCTCTCATCCACCAGCACTTCCAAGTCTTTCTCCTCAGGGCTGCTCTCCATCCATTCTCCGCCCAGTCTGTATTTGTGCCTAGGATTGCCATGACCCAGGTGCAGGACCTTGCACTTGGCCTGGTTGAACTTCATGAGGTTGGCACGGGCCCACCTCTCCAGCCTGTCCAGGTCCCTCTGGATGGCATCCCTCCCTTCCAGCGTGTCGACGGCACCACACAGCTTGGTGTAAACATAGGACAGACAAAAATTCTGCTTTCAGTCCTGCTTGGCTGCATTAGCCCTACCGAAATCCAAGGATTCAGTGTGGCTGTCACTAACCAGCTACATAGAGCACGACATGTGACAGAACTCCTCCCAAAAGCTGCCTGTCCATCACTAATGTTATGCTCACATGTGTAAAGCATTGCTCTGCGGAGATAACAGCTTGAGCCCCAGGTGTCATACAGCTGCTTTAGAGCAGTGATGGTTGACAGGCCTTGTTACACTGGGAAGAGTATCGTGCTCGTCCCATACAATGCTTCCACCTCTGCAGCATCTTGGACGTGGCAACACCCACTGGTCTGCTACTCTCACGGGGAGTAAAAACAGGGATTCAGAGGCACAGCAACATAAATCAAGTTCCATTACTGGGAATAGTACTTAATTAGACATTTGTGGATATGTCCTGGTTTCTACTGGGATGGAGCTAATTTTCTTCTCTGTAGCTGTTTTTTTTTGGGTTTTTTTGGGGGTTTAGTATGGGATTTGGTATGTGAAGAATATATCAACACTGATGTTGCTAGTTGTTGCTAAAGAGACCAAGAACTTTTTCCAGCTTCCCCGGTCTTGCTAATGTGCAGGTGCAGGAATGTGGGAGGGGTATAGCAAGTACAGTTGACCCATACTGGCCAAAGCGAGTATTCCATACCATAAATGCTGTGCTCAGTATATAAGTGGGGACTGGGTAGGGGACAGCTCTCTCACTCTCTTGCTGCTTGGAATTGTTTCAGGATTGCTTCTTGGTTTACTTTCTGTGACCGCTGCTTGAGACAGGCTATATTGGTCGAGTTGGGTGGTGAGAAATTGTGCATAGTTTGTTTCGTATATTTTAGTATCCCTATATTTTGTTAGTATTACAATTTTCCTTCTCTGTCCTAGTAAATTGTCTTCATCCCAACTCATGAGTTTTCCTTTCTTCCCAATTCTCTCCACCATCCTTCTGAGGAGAGGGAGGGTGAGTGAAAGGCTACATGGTATTTGGTTGCTGACTGCGGTTAAACCATGACAGGATTTCTCTCTACAGTCATTGAGACTTAGGCATAGGATTAAAGATTTTTCCTGAAATAAAGTGGATATAATAATTTTATAATTTTTTAATCAAAGGGTTAAGAACATAAGTAAACAACAGATATCAAATTAAATGACAGAGGGGTCTAAATGGGTATAACTTCTTAAGGAGGTGTTTTACTGTGTTGCTAATGTCCATTTTTTTTTCCCAAATTGTATTACTTTTTTTTTTTTCTGAAATGATCAGTCTTATAAATGCCTGTATTCTCTTGCTGCTTGTTATTTTCACTCCCCTCACTTCTGATTTAATCTCATAGGCAAAGATCCATGGTTAATTTCAGTGCAGTCTTTCTTATGTCCTTCCTTGAGCATCACGTTTGGTTCCCAGCACTACATTCTCAGCTGAGCCACCTACCCCAGATGCTCTTACAGTGAACGTTAGGCTACAGTCTTCTTCTATCAGCCAGGCTAATTCAACAAACCCAGCTGGACTTAGCACCTGTTATCCATTTTCCTCCAGGATCTGAGCACTGGCCTGATTAGACTCGCTCGAAAAGCCAGCATTGTCAAAACATGAGCCATGTAAATTGCCATCAGAAAAATTGCCTGGGGGAAAATGGTTTAATGCAACAAATACGCCTAACCACATATCTAGCCATGTGTTTCCCTACATTAGCTCAACATTTTATTTTATCTACGTCAGTTTATTTCCACTTCAGGCTGGAGAATTAGACCTGCTTGCTGCTATCACAGTATGGGTGCTGGTTGTGTATCAGACTGCTGATAGCACACTTGAATGCTCCTTTTTTCCTTCCTGAGGCTAGCATGCTTAATACTAAACAGTGCATCATAAAAACACATACAATAATTCCAGTCTCCCATCGATTAATTCCAGCTGGTTATTTTCATTGGTCTTCTTATGGTTTGAATATCAAGTCTAGGTTTGCTCCCAGATGTAGCTAAAACAGCCAGTTGCTTTCAGCAACAAATTGCTGGCAAAGAAGGAGTGAGGGGAGAGAGATCAGTAAAAACACTGCAGCCAAAGCTCTCCCTAGCTGATGCCACCAATGGCAGCTGGTGAACTGCGCTGTTCTGAACACTGAAACTGAGAATCTCCTAAGCAATGGGCCAGCCACTGTCTTAACTCTTCTGAAGGAATTTATTACCATTGTCTTATCTTGCGTTCTGTTTTATTTCTTGATGACTTTTCCTTTCAAGTCTCCTTCAACTCTGTTGCATATATTCTAATATGGAGCACTAAACAGAGGTATGCACCATTACATGAACTTTCAATCCTTAAAAAGCATCTAAAAGGTTGAGGAAGTGGCTGTAAATAAACTATATCTATATATAGAATATATAGATATGTAAAAATAACATATATATGTGTTAAATATGTGTTAACTATAATTACATATGAGCAGCATGGTGTCCTCCAAGTTTAATCTGGACCATATTAATCTGGAACAGGGAATAATTTTTTAAAGAGAGAAACGCCATTACTGAATGACAGCCTAATTGCTTTCTGAAGCACCTAGACGTTCATTAAAAATCCCCACTCCAAACGTCAGTTAAGCAAAACTCTGGTTAGTGAGTGAATCCTGAAATGAGCTCACTTCTAAATCATCATGTTACAGTTTAATTCAAATGTACATTAAAGCCCTGATCCAGCAAAACATTTAAGCATATGTTGAAGTCAATGGGATTACTCATGCATTAAAATTTAAGCATATGTTTAAATACTCTGGTGCATTAGATTACCCTATACTCTGTTTTCTCTCCTGTTGGCCAAAACTTTGCCTTTATCTCTCTACCTTTCATTTCCAATCCCTTCCAATTTCCTCTTGCTGGAGATTAGTATCTCTCAATTAACTTGGTCTGAATTTTTCTCTAGTGTAGATATATTTCACTACATCAAAACCTCCAGTTCCTCTGCTGGCCTTGCTGCTGTGTGTCTGACATCAGCATTCACTGAGTGAGTGTTGTGGTTTTGTTTAGTAAGGGGGGCCTAAGGTGGCAGCTTCTGTAGGAAACTGCTAGAAGTCGCTCCCCTTTGTTCAGTGGACTCGGCTGGGCCTAGGGTAGACCTGCTGCTGGCCAAGGCTGAGCCAATTGGTAGCAGAATGTTCCGTGATAACGCCTCTGTGATAACAAATTTAAGAAGGGGAAAACAGAAAAAAAAGAAGAGAAGATGTGAAGAAACTGAGCAGGGGCAGAGGCGGAGAGGGGCAGGTGCAGGCCTCATGGGCCTTGCAGGCCTTACTCTTTGGCCTCTCGCCAGGCGGCTGACTGGGCCCGACTCAGCCCAGCCTGGCTGCAAGAAATGGAGAGGAGATGAGATGGATGATGTGAAGAGGTTCTGAGAGGCATCTGTCAGCCTGTTGTAAAGAACTTTTCTTGTGAGAGGAACAGCTGCAGATGCCAAGGTCAGTGAAGAAGGAGGGGGCGCTCCTGGCCAAGATTCCCCTGCAGCCTGTGGTGACAACCATGGTGGAGCAGGTTGTCCCCCTGCAGACCATGGAGGTCCATGGAGCAGCAGAGATCCACCTGGAGCCCATGAAGGACCCCACACCGGGGGAGGTGGATGCCTGAAGGAGGCTGTGGCCCATGGAGGGCCCACTGGGACAGCCGTTCTGGAGAGACTGCACTCCGTGGAAGAGATAACCTATGCCAGAGCAGTTTAATGAAGGACTGTGGTGTATGGGTGGGACCCCACACTGGAGCAGGGGAGGGATGTGAGGAATTCTTCCCCCAACTATGAAGCAGCGGCGTAAAACAACACATGATGAACTGACCGCAACCCCCATTCCCTCTTCCCCCCTGTGCCACTTGGGGTGGGGAAGGTAGTAGAAGCTCAGGAAGAGGGAGGGGTGGGGAGGAGGTTATCTCATTCTCTGTCTCATTATCCTGCTGTTTTTAGTAATAAATGAATAGTTTTCCCCAAGCCGAGTCTGTTTTGCCCGTAATGGTAACTTTAAGGATTTTCTCCCTGTCCTTATCTCAAACTTCGAGCTGTTTTTTTCTTATATTATCTCTCCCTATTCTCTCGGAGGGTGGGGGGAGTGAGACTGCGTAGTCTGGTCCCGATTAGGGCTGAACTATGACAGTGAGTGATCAGCATTGTTAGCTGGCCCCTCATACTGTTTGTATTATATTGTAAGTGCCTTCCCTGCCTGTGCTCGTGCTGGTGCATGCTCCTGCAGGAGCTCAGCTCCGTACCGCTCTGGCCACTGCCCTCATTTTTTGAGGGTAGCTGTTGAAGCCTTTCACACTGCTCTTGCTGCTGTCAGTTGTTGTTCTGCTATCTTTTCTGTTCTTTGCTGCTACATTTATTTTTAATGAAGAAGAAAAGGCTTTAAGTCTTTAAGGGTCAGATCCCATGTAAGGGGTGAAGGCTACTTTCATGCTAACCAGCTATCGATGGTGAGGCATTTTCGTTTATGACCAAACTGCATGAAGGCTTTTATAAATTAACATGACTGCCTTAGGAATCTCTGGATTGCTGTTATTCTATAAATGCCCTACTGCTTCATATGTTCATTTACTCATCATGTTTTGAGTGCTTCCATCTCATTTCCATTTTTTTCACAAGACATACAGACTTTTTGTTACAAGATATCAAAATCAGGCAAAAGAGCAAACCATGGAAATGAATCTTCTAGAAATCCTGGGAAATTTTATTTGAGGTCCTCAGATTTACTTCTGTGTGCACTTAGAAAAAATAGTATCAGTGTGTGCCTCTAAAATCAAATTTTCTTAAGCCAGTGAACCACTTACTTAGTAAATAAATTGAATTTACATCATGAAGCCAGAAAAGATAAAGTTTAATAAGACACATTAAGCTTGTCAGTGAAAAGCTGACCTCTACAATATTTATGAAAAAATATCCAGTGACTCCTGCCCAGAAGAAAGGCTTCCACAGTGCCTTTGGGAGACAACCACATCAATTTAATACACGGGAATGAGATGATGAAGCAGGACAGGGGCAGACCAGTGTGGAGAATCATGAGGTTACCACCTTGGTGTCTTGGTACCTACTGTAGGTCATTTATGGTATTTGAGACATGACAGTTGTCTGCCAGAAGGAAACATCAACTATAAAAAGGAAAGAACAGTAACTGTTCAAATTGAGCTACAGGCCTTCATGACCCAAATACTATTTTTGAAAAAGTAGTTATGCTAAATGAAAGAGCTGCATTTCACATTGTTTCAAGGACAGACAGGCAAGGGAGATAATATCACAGCTATATTAAGGTTTCCTTCAGTTTACATTGCCTTCAGCACAAGAAATCAGCCTGGGAAAGTCCAGCATCAATCCTGATGCCATGAGTTTCCCTTTGATTAAAAAGCTGCTTGTGGTAAAGGGAAAAAAGCAGTAAGTCTGAGAGTGGCATTTGTCACAGCTAACTTTAAGGGCTACAATACGGGTTTCTACATCCGAGCTAGTTGTGTAGGCTTCCGTTACAGTCAATAGAATTTTTGTTAGTGTAATCAGCAGAGTTTAGGGTATGATTCATGTGACAAAACGTAGGTGTTTACTTCAGGCTGTGATAAATTCTGTTCTGTTGGGTGGAAATTCTGGGAAGCCTGGGATGTAAACACCTGTGTTGCAAACACTCGCATCCAGTCAGATGTTAGCCCTCCCAGCTGACATTGAAGGAATCTGGGAAGTGTCTAAAGAGAATACTGGGTAACTGTGTAATATGTTCTCAAATCCTGGTAAAGAAAAAACAAAGAAATGGACAGAGAAAAAAAATGTAGTGTTTCACCAGTGATTCAAAGATGCCAAGAACCATCACAGAATGGAGGCATAAGTGAGGATGTGGAGGAAGATTCCTTGGCCAAGAACAGAGCCAGCTTGAAGGGGGAAAAAAAAAGAAAAGGAAGGAAAAAAAAAGACAAAAAAGACAAAGTTACAGGAAAGCAGTCCATCAAGATTTCTTCCAACTGTATTCAACAGACAGCATCATCATCAATAATTGGGGGGCTAAGGTGGAGCAAAGCAGTGCTCGATGGAAGAGACAGTAGTTCTGGAATGCATGAACAGAAGAATTCTCAGATAGGGAAGAAGGATTACAAAGAGAAGTGCAGACAGCCAGAAAGGCTTCTAGCATGAATACCATAGGAAGTGGATGCTTTGAGGATAAAAGGCAGTTTACAAATGTCCTCCCTCATCCTACTCTGCACCTTTGCGCTTACTCTATACTCTTATTTTGACTTTACCGTGAGGGATAGTATCTTTTCTTTCACACATTGCAAATGGAATCTATGGCAAATTTATGACTGTGCCCTTGAGTATCTTCCATTCCTTTGCTAAGGAAAATGTCACAGGAGATGCAGGGAAAATTTTCCATGGTTGAAGCAAATGTATTTGATTAGTTTGGGAGTGCTGTTTCACGTGAACAAGAAGTTGTCTCAACGTGCCCATTTGCATAGGATAAAAGGTTACTACTAGACAAGTTTTTTAATTTGGAGAAATGGAATGAGTAGTGACCAGCTCCCCTGAGTGGCACTTTTAGTTTTCTACTGCTACAAAACTAAATTACATTTAAACTTCAGAGAGCTAGGAAGGAGAGAGATGTGGTACAATGTCATCTTTATGTAGAAGTGAGATTCACAACATAAGTTTGATTAGCCTCAAAGGCTCTTCTAGTTGTATCTGGTAGAAAGATATGTTTCGGAAGCTGCAGATCAAAGGAGTCCGATGACTGCCAGGCTTTTGCGTGGCTTTCAAGGTGTTTTGGTTGGGGAAACAGAATAGAAGAGAAGGAGCTGGTTCAGATCTATCTGGTCTCTCCACCTCTCCCTTTGGTAATTTCACAGAATCATAGAATCACAGAATAGATTGGGTTGGAAGGGGCCTTTAAAGGCCGTCTAGTCCTTACATTAGAGGGATTCCTGAGTAACAGGCTACACCAACCTGCTATCTGTGATGTGTTGTCATTATGGCTGTAAGCAGTGAAAGGAACCACAAGAGATATGACCTTCCAATATTTTAATTAAATTAATTCCTACTCCACAGAAGGAACATACAAAGTGAACTATAGGGTTTTCCATGACTCTTTGACTCCTGTAGTACCAGGGGCAGAAGGCAAGGTCTTAAGCAAAAGTCAACCAACTGCAAGGAAAAGTTGAGGTTAATAAGAAGAGACAATATGGCCTACAGTATTGATCTCTGCAGTTGTATTAATAATGATTTTTAGTAATAAAACTGTTGCAGATAACACCTCTAATTGTATTTTAAATTATTTGAATGATTAAGAAAGTCTTCAAAAACACTTTCTTATTCCCATTTTGCTGGCCTCAGTTATCAGGTACAACAGATGTAAGTGGCATGCTTTTGCTCTGAAGAAGGGCACTTTGTGAGTTCTTGTGGCTTTTCCCTTCCTGTTTTCAAAGATACTTTCGAAAGAAATATGTGAGAAATTAGATGTCTCTGAGTACAACTTGTCTTATATTTCTGCTTTATACATGTGTGGCAGGACGAAACTGGCAACCCAAGATGAGGGGCTTGCACGACCCAAACAGAATGAAGTTGGCTTTGCTAGTAGTGTGAATGTTAAGTTATGGACAGCATGATATAAAACTCCCACAGGTGGCAGCATCACCAAGATGACCATAGGAGTGTCTCCCACAGCTCTACCTCCTTCAGCCCTGGGAATGTCCCTCTACATGAGGGCTTCATGTTTGGAGACATCAGAGGATGACAGAAAGTCATCAAAAGATCTCTTTCTATGAGATTTTTCTTCTCATCTGTATGACTATGAAGATTGCAGTTCTTAGAGTGGAACATTTGCCACTTGTTTAAAACATCTGCCTAATGTACTGAAACAATTTTGCACAGTGTAAAGTAGCAAGTATGAATTTTACACATTAATTCTGCTTGGATTTTTTCATCCATATAAGAGAAAAAAATATCAAATTTGTAATTAGCATGATGAACACCATTAAATGTTGCCTGAAGTAGTGGTTTTATGGCAGGATTCAGACTAGTAATTTTGCCCTTTCCTCCTGAGTTCAACATGGCCGTGACAAATACGTCCTTTTATGGAGTAAAAAGAACAGTCATTCATTCCTATTCTATAAATCAATCTTCATGGGAAAACAATATCTGTCTGTGCAGCATAATAGCTGGCAGTTCACCATGTCCAGAAAGAAGCACTTTTCATATTGAACAGTTTGAAATACTTTTTTTTTTCTAACTGTCTTTGTCACATCTGATTCTAATGCAGAAGGAACTGTTTGCCATGAGATGAAGATATCTCAGTGCTAGAACAAGAAATGTTAAGTATCTCCAGCTCTATCATAATTACTTCACATTAGGGAAGAAAAGCTGTCTGCAGTTTAAGTTTAAGCAACTTCAGTCCAAAAGTGGGGGGTTTTGACCAGCATTTTCTAATTGTCATGTTAGATTGGTTTTGGGAGCTTTTATGAGTACAATATCTTTTTTTTTTTTTTTTTTTTTTTTATTTTTCTGAGTTTCAGAAAACAGAATCTTTCAGACATTTAAGGTAAGTGCTCTGAATAACATTAAGAGATATCACTGATCACTTTTTAAAATCATTTGGCTTCAAAATAGAGGGAGATAGATTTAGACTAAATATTAAGAAAAAAAATTTTACACTGGGGGTGGTAGAACACTGGCACAGGTTGCCCAGAGAGGTGGTGGATGCCCCATCCCTGGAAACGTTCAAGGCCAGATTGGATGAGGCTCTGAGACACCTGATCTGGTTGGAGATGTCCCTGCTCCTTGCAGGGTGGTTGGACTAGATGACCCTTGAAGGTCCCTTCCAACTCTAACCATTCTATGATTCTATGTCAACTGTATCCTTTTGCTTTCGTATGTTTTAAAATCCTGTGTGATGTCTGATATTTCCAGGTATACTTAGCTGAATTTGAGGAAATAATAAAATTTCCTCACCAGTTAGGGATGTGATTAGACTTACATCAGAAAAAAATTGTCCTAAAGAAGCTAATTTAATAAATAAAGACAAAGCCATGGCACTTTCATTTTGAAAATTAGAATGATAGGAAAAAAACAATGCTTTTTAGTTAATCCATAACAGAAAATCCTTCCACAAGCTACATCTTTATCTAGGGCTGTTACTATTTCTAAGTTAGGACACATCAAAGAACAGCTATGGTCGTAGCTAGTAGGTATAGCTAATGAGCATGAGTGCTATTAGGAAAGTAAATGGGACCAGATTGTCATCTCTGGCACTGAGGCCAACTGGTGTGAAACTGTGTCTGTAACATCAAGCCCACTTCCAGAACAGCATGGCCTCATGTAAACTGCTTACTGGGAATAGCCCCTAGTATATGCTAACTCCTTAACCATTCCCAGGAATTGTTCGAGTTACTGTTATTCGTATCAGACCCAAGTGTCCTGGCAACTGTTCTCACAGTCCAAGCACACAGACAATGATGGTGCCCTGGAAAGTTCCTGGTGCCACCTAACTTTCTAGCATAGATATAGAATAAGGCTTAGTAGTGTAAGATAACAGTTTTTCTCCTTAAGGTGATTATTACAGACCATAAGCTTGTCCTTTGTTAGAATATGAGGGAAGCCTACTGCATTGACAGCCACAAAGATTATCTGAAATCCTGTGGTGAGGATGGCTTTGCTTGTGCATCATTTTGTGTGCAGTCCTGTTCTTCTGTGCCAACCTAGTCTTCAGGATCTTTGACTAGGCTATACTGTCAATACCATAAATGACATAACTTTTGATCAAGATGTCTCCAGCCCAGAGGCTGGAGAGTCCAGAGGAGAATGGCAATTAATACATCTTCCCCTGTGGAATCCACTTCTCCACGTAATCACACTGAGATGGCTGTTTTTTTCACCTTTGGGACTTTGAGATTGCTTGGATAACAAAGCAGTTCCCTTAATCATGCAGAAAATATAATTTCAATTGGCGTGTAATGAAATAGTTGAAACAAAGAATGAATATCAGTATTTTAGCATAAATCTGCATTTAGCACAGAACATCACAGGGCCTCCAAAGGGAAAGAAAATGAAATTGCCTTGCTTGGACTTTCCTAGAGCCATCCCCTTTCCCCTCTGCTATTTAAGTCTGGCACAGGGTAAAAGACATACGGGGCAACAATTAGGCATGTGATTGATTTAACTGGAAGTTGTTTGCTTAGGATTTTAGCAAAATTGCGACATGGAAAAAAATGTAAGCACAAATTCTGAGACCTTATTCTTGAAAAAGTTTTCTTTATTTTTGGTACAGTTGTTAGATAGCATTTTACAACACTGCTTGAATTATTGTCACTCTTTCAAGCTTTAAGGTTTTACCGTATTTCATTCAAGTCACTAAGTAGTAAAATACACAATTGAATATCAATTTTTAAGGTTTCCTCCTCATGGTCTCTTAAGAAATTTTAACTTAATTTAATAGTGAGGATTCAAAACCAGACATTTCATGACCAGTAATGTAAATGAATCGTATAACTCATGACTAATGTATTACAAGCCTCCATTCCACTTTTGATCTCATATTGTGACCAACAGTGGGTAACTTAGAATCAAAGTTAATATTAAAAAGTAATTCAGCTATAAATAGAGCAAAAAATATCTTCCATGGTGTGTTAGCACCATATTTATGTTTACCTCTCACCAGCACTTTATCTGTATTGGTTTTAATAAAAGTTTTATTAGGCACATTTCTGAACGTGACTTTTAGCTTAAAATCTGGAGGAAGTAAGATGTTTAAAATCAGAAGAAAAGGAAAAGCTGAGAAGTATGCAGCAAGATGCTAGTGAAAAAGCACATCTATGAACTATTGCCACAACAACTTGTAGCTTGGTCCTGGAACTGTGAAGATTTTCCAGTCCAGGCTACTTTACCTCTGAAGTACAAAGTACTTGTGACCAAATGCTAACTCTTTCAGTTACACATGGAATGACTCACATTGCTTTCATGATCTACTTCCATTCTTGATGAAACAATCTGTATTTCATTATCCTATGAACCATTTCATTCCTTATCCTTAAACATTTCCACTTCACATGCATATGTGTCTAGAATTGTTGTTCTCGACATGCATGATGTTCAAAAAGGACAAATCACGCCTGACCAGTTTGGTGGCCTTCTATGACAGGGTTACAGCATGGAGAAGGGACAAGAAGCTGGTGTCATCTACCTCGACTTCTGCAAAGTATTTGACTGCCCTGCACGACATTCTTGTCTCTAAACTGGAGAGGCATAGATTTGATGAATGGAACACTTGGTGGATAGGGAATTGGCTGGATGGCCGCAGTCAGAGAGTGGTGGTCAATGGCTCAATATCCAAGTGGAGACCGGTGACGAGTGGCAAACCTCCAATGTCTGCTTGGAGCCCAGAAAGCCAACTTCATCCTGGGATGCATCAAAATAAGCGTGGCCAGCAGGTCAAGGGAGGTGATTCTGCCCCTCTGTTCCGCTCTCGTGAGACCCCAGCTGGAGTACTGTGTCCAGTTCTGGAGTCCCTAACCTAAGTAGGACACGGACCAGTTGTACTGAGTCCAGAGGAGGCTCACAAAGATGATCAGAGGGCTGGAGCACCTCTCCTGTGAGGACAGGCTGAGACAGTTGGGGCTATTCAGCCTGGAGAAGAGCAGGCTCCAGGGAGATCTTATAGCAGCCTTCCAGTACCTAAAAGGGGCTTATAAGAAAGAAAAGGAGAAACTCTTTAGCAGGGCCTGTTGTGATAGGACGAGGGGTAATGGTTTTAAACTAAAAGAGGGTATATTTAGACTAAATGCAAGGAAGAAATGTTTTACACAGAGGGTGATGAAACACTGGCACAGGTTGCCCAGGGAGATGGTGGATGCCCCATCCCTGGAAACATTGAAGGCCAGGTTGGACTGGGCTCTGAGCAACCTGATCTGGTTGGAGATGTCCCTGCTCCTTGCAGGGGGGTTGGACTGGATGACCTTTAAAGGTCCCTTCCAACCCAAACTATTGTATGATTCTATATTTCAACAAGTGTTTGTTCTTACAGTCTTTAAACAGCTTATTTTCTGAAACGTATTGCGCAAAGTTGTGGGGATTTTTTTCTGATTGATTTTTCTTCACAATCAAGGCACTATGTTCTTGGTAGATATCTAGGGTCAATGCTCTGTTGCTAGGCAGTGGGAATTAGTGGCTCTTTATCATGCTGGATTAGAGGAAATCTTGTGGAATCAGCTTCAATTTAGGACCCTGGAGTCTGTCCCACCATTCTTTCCGCTCTATTGCGTAGTCGCCTGGTTGCAACACTATTTTCAACTTCTTGTGTTTCAGAAACATTTTCAAACTGCTATCAGAATGGATGTAGGAAGCACAGCCGCGCACTATTATTGGAGTGATAACTACTGTTAAAATAATATTTCAGGTATTTTGGCAATTGTTTAAGTTATTTTTTTTTTAATAAAAATGCACTTCCCTACTATTATAGTTGCTCTTGGAAACAGAAGAGAAGGGTGAACTGGGCATCTCCTTCTACTTCCTTCTGAATTTCCTTTGTCAGCTTCATGGATCAGGGGAGTGCTGAATGCTTGGGATGACCAGGGACAGCTAGATGTCTTTAAGTTATTTATTTCAGGAACCAGTTATTAAACTTTTTTTTGAACTACAGCATTTAGCATCTACCAGACAGGTTTCCCGCTGTATTCAGAAGTGTATAAGCACCGTTATACAAAGCTAATAGTCAATAGCTGATCACTTAGATGGAAAATTTAGCAACCTGTCAGATGTCTGGATCTTTAGGATATGGTATATGAAATTGAGCTAACAAAAGTCTAACAGGCTTGCTACACAGAGATGGACAATTCTGCCATCCACTGTAATATCTTACTATTTATCAAACACAGTTCCGCATAGTCGTTACCATGAATAAGGATTATTTTATGTTCTGAGGATAACAGTAATATAAGATGTCTTATTTAATGACTGTGATCTCACCACAACATTCCTGTCCCTGTGGCTTCATGGTAGATCCAAAGCTGCTCTTCTGGATATGCATGCAGTGGACTGAGGAGAACTCGACCTTACCACGTAATTTTGTCTTGTTCACTGGGTGCTGTTGCCTGTGCAGGCATGCGCTGTGGTGATTTTTTTTGGAAATTTTTATTTAAGGTTTTCAGAGCATATGTATATGTTGGAAACATGACTGAGAGGCTAGTGTTTGCCTTTATATTTTTTTTTTTGTCATGGCTTCACTATCACATATCCTAGGAGATACCTTTTCTTCTACATTTGTCTGCTAGCAGTTTATAGATATGGGCATCTCGCTGACAAGTGGTAAGATGAGACTGAATTGCTCTATCTTGTGAGGTAAGATACTTCAGGATTTTTGATGAGGCTGCACATAAAAACATAATATCAAGGAAGGAACAAATTCAGAGTATATGAACCTGCTACCAAGACAAAGTCACCAGTGGGTCATGATTATGCACCAACTTTTAAGTGGGATGAAGTTACTCCATTAGGATAAAACTGGAACACTAGAGAACATGTAGTAAGCAAACAGCAGCTGGGATTTGGAGTACAGTGAGAACAGTTCTGAAATATTTATTCAAAACAGAGATGCATCAACACAAATCTTAGAGTGGATTACTGATTTTGAAATACATTTATGAATTTTTAGACCAGAAATTTAAACTCAAGATTAAGTTAGAAAATGTTATCTAAATGTGAATATAAAACAGATTATTCACATTAAGCTGATACATATTGATTTATATTTATATTGAAATTAAGTTTCTTATGTAAATAAGGCCTTAGATTGTAGCATCTATACACCTAGGCGTCTAGAACCAGGTATGTCCTGTTTACTAATAGTGTCTATATAACCTAGAATAATACAGGATTGATATTAACTAGAGTTACTGAGAGATATCATAACATACATTTGAAAAAGAAGAGCAAACAAAACCAAGATGAATATTAAACTAATGTAATAGATCCTCCAAGAATCTCAAATTTTAGCTCAGAAAAGGATCTGCTTGCCATTATTTTTATTTTTATTTTTATGGGTGATTTATTTATATTGGAAGTATATATAAAACATAGGTTTGCTGTCCTGCTTTTCCCTCCTCTACAGTGGAAACAGTATATGTCATTTAGCAATCCTATTCATGAATTATCGTCTCTATTTTTCATTGGTGAAATTGCATTCTGGACCACTGATCAGCCACTGTTCCTTTTATATAAATATAGATGGAAAACATCATATTCACTTGAACCGAGTTCTTTACCTCAATTTAAATCCCAATAAATTATTTCTGCTACTTGCCTGTTATATATTTTCTTAAACCAATATCCACTAATGACTTTCTACCATAACTGTAGATGGCTTGGTGGCACAGAGGAAGCTTTGCAAGAAGTGATTTCTTCTTATGTTTGTCCCACTCAGTTTCAATCTACCTCTTAAAATAATTTTTAGAAAAACTCAATAAATAGTGTAATTATAATTCTTTATCATTTAATTGATAAGGTTATTTCTGTAATTCTGGGCAATTGTAATTTAGACAATTGTAGCTTCAGGTAACCTCAGGTCCCCAACTCCCAACGTGGGCTGACGTCCCAGGCCAGACTTATCCCATCCTTGTATTCAGGGAGGTGCCTGATGTCTGGGACTGAGGCTGCTCCCCAGCTGCCCTGCTCCTTGGCAGGGGCAGTGGGATGGGATGGGATGCCTGGTCCTGCCCTGCCAACCTGGGAGGCCCCTGCCACTCTTAGTCCCCCGGGAGACCCTGTCCCTCACAGGACCCTGACATGATGATATTAACATAAGCACTTTTCATTTTTTTGGCATGTGTCTATCTTTCATCTCATGTTCTTGAAATTATGATCAAAACAGAAGGCACCAGGAACATCCTCTCTTGGAAAGCCCATATCACAGGGCAAGCAGCTCCAGGCTGAAAAAATGTACCTGCCGCACAGCACACAATGCAGTGCTGTAGCAGCTGAGAATCTAACTTGTCTCGTCAGTCTGTATATTCAGTCTATATCTAATCACGGAAGGTTCAGCTAAAATAACATAAAAATATTATCTACTCAGTTTTCCCAGTGCAAATTCTGATAATCTATTCTTAATTTCAACAGATTTTTTTTTTCTAAGAGACTTCAAATGCTAATCCACAAATTCCTCAATCAACCTGTCCATTTTTTTTTCCATTCACACAGTTACTAAGTTTTCTTAGTATATAACCTATATGTCCTTCCCTGTTTTTAAGCCAGCTGCCCTTTATCCTACTTATAATTAGCTCCTTTGACAAGTTTGGTGTTTCTACTGTTGGCAAACATTCACTTTGCTGTGCTACAGTACATCCAAAATAACAGACAAAGCCCCCAGGTCCCATCCTGAAAATCCATAAAAATAGAATCATAGAATCATAGAATGGTTAGAGTTGGAAGGGACCTTCAAAGGTCATCTAGTCCAATCCCCGTCAAGAAGCAGGGACATCCCCGACTAGATCAGGTTGCTCAGAGTCTCTCCAACCTGGCCTTGAACGTTTCCAGGGATGGGGCATCCACCACCTCTCTGGGCAACCTGTTCCGGTGCTCTACAACTCTCATTGTAAAAAAAATTTTCCTAATATCCAATCTAAATCTACCTCCCTCTATTTTAAAACCATTACCCCTTGTCCTATCACAACAGGCCCTACTGAACAACCTCTCCCCATCTTTCTTGTAGGCCCCCTTTGAGGTACTGGAAGACCTCTATCAGGTCTCCCCAGAGCCTCCTCTTCTACAGGCTGAACAGCCCCAACTCTCTCAGCTTGGCCTCATAGGAAAGTTGCTCCAGCTCTCTGATCATCTTCGTGGCTCTCCTCTGGACCTTCTCCAACTGGTCCACGTCCTTATGTTGGGGGTTTCAGAACTGGACACAGTACTCCAGGTGGGGTCTCACCAGGGCAGAGTAGAGGGGGACAATCACCTCCCTCGACCTGCTGGCCACACTCCTCTTGATGCAGCCCAGAATGCGGTTGGCCTTCTGGGCTGCAAGGACGCATTGCTGGCTCATGTTGAGCCTCTCGTCCACCAGCATTCCCAAGTCCTTCTCCTCAGGGTTGCTCTCAATCCATTCTCTGCCTGTATTTGTGCCTGGGATTGCCATGACCCAGGTGCAGGACCTTGCACTTGGCCTGGTTGAACTTCATGAGGTTGGCACGGGCCCACCTCTCCAGCCTGTCAAGGTCCCTCGGGATGGCATCCCTCCCTTCCAGCGTGTTGAGGCTGGAAAATTGACCACTGTCGTAGTTTAGCCCTGATCCGGACCAGACTACTACCACCTTAGGCCCCCCTCACTAAGCAAAACCACAACAACCACTTATAAGTTAAAATGCAGTATGTAGGTATTCTACAAAATATTGCTTTTCCACTTAGGCAACTAGGCAGAAAGAAACATGGAGAACAAAACATGGGTAATTAAAATGGACATTGTTTTCTGATTCATCTTCCCACTGGAAGACAGAATCTTCTTACCTTAATGAAGATCACATTGGTTCTCAGGCTTAAATAAATTTCTGTTGGAGAGGATTGTACTATATAGTCTTTACCAGACAGTTTCTTCATGTCTCCCCACTATTATCCTTGACTCTACGGCTGTTCCTAGATATAGAATTCTATTAGAGCCAGAGGAAGGGCAAACAGTTAGTGCAAAGTATGAGGGAGAAAAAAATCTTATCTGTAGGGCCAGCACATGTTCCAAACATATTCCTTCTCTATTTTGTTTTTTCCTTCTAGGTATTCTATGCATTTTCCGGTGAGCTTTCTGACTGGTTTGCTATTGGAAACTTAATTGTCTTCTTTAGTTCCCTGCCAACAGAATCATTTTCATTGTCCAATTTTTTCATCCTCCTTCCTTACCCTTTTCACAACTTCAGTGTGACGAACATTGCTAGCCTCATTAGAAAGATGCAAACTTTTTCAACAGAAGCCTTTCAGTGAAGTGGAACATTTTAATTTTAATTTTGCAGTCCATAGAATTTTGAATTCATCAGGAAAATTTACCATTCTCTTGCTTTTTAAACTAATTTGATTTGTTCTTCAGCATCAATATTTCCTATACATTATTACCTTTATTCCCATTATTATTTTTTTTCTTTATGCTGTGAATAAGGTCAAAATGAGTCCTCTTGGCCAACATATAAAGCAACGACTGAAGTCTTTTAAATTAAAATTAATTTTTGTTTCAAAATTATTGCAGTCTTCTCATGAATATAATTTTTCCTGTTGATATTGTTAGTGATCTGTCTTTAGCTCAGCTGGTGCATGGTTACACAATGTAGTATCTTTTCTCTCTCTTAATTGGATGATCTATGAAACTAACCAATAAAATGCAAATTACAAATATATCAATTTTATGCAGAAGTTACTCTGTGTGATATCAAGTCCTAGTGAATATTGCATATATTTGTTCTTCTGTTTCTGCTTGCAAGTAGAGCTCAAATATTCCACTGCTCATTGGCTCTAAAGTAGGAAAGTTTCTGCTGTTAGATGAAAACTCTTCAAAATTTTAATTCATGAAATATTAATTATTTTTCTAATATTTTCATTCCTATTAGACAAATTCTTGCAAGTGATGTAATCTAAAGGGCACTCTTTGACATGACTGAAACCGTATTTGCTTATATCTGCCAGACTTGGCTCATATGTTTGGAAATTGCCCATACTCGCAGAACAGTCAGATTCCTCAAGAACTTTGGAAAAATGATTTATCTTTCTTGACTTTTTGACATTTCTGTTTAATAATTTCCTTACCCCTCTCTAGTACCTCAGTTGTCCAGTCTTCACAGGGGATAGCCATGAACTCGTGTGCTTGCAGTTATTCAGACTTGTACTTGAATCACAGAATTACAGAACTGTTCAAGCTGGAACACATGTCTTGAGATCTTCTAGTCCAACCTTAACCACTGCTCAAGCAAGGTCACCTACAGTAGTCTACTCAGGACCATATCCAGTTCGATTTTAATATGTCCATGAATGGAGACTCCATGACCTTGCTAGGCAACCAGTTCCAGCATTTTTTTACCATGAACATTTTATACTCCCACAATAAAAATATTTTTCTTGTATTCAGGTGGATTTTCATGTTTTCTCATCTGTTGTTATTGCTTCTTGTCTTGTCACTGGGCATTGCTGGCTCCCTCTCTTCATTCTCTCCCATTTGGTAATTATGCACACTGATAAAATCGCCTCAACTCTTCTCCAGCTGAACAGTCCGAGCTCTCTCAGCCTCTCCTCATATGAAAGATGCTGTAATAGTCCCTTAATCTTCTGCATGGTCTTTTACAAAGTTGCTGGTTTCTTGTCCACAGTTATAACTCCTGCCTGAAAAAGAACTTACTACTTGCTTACTTTTTGGAATCAAAACTTAAACATATAACACTTTTTTTTTTCCCCACTGTACTTGGTTCCTTGTTTAATGCTTGGTTGTTTTTTTTTTTAAGTTTGTAATAAACCCCTTTTAAGCACAGACAACTATTTGCATGAAAGAATATTAACAACATTATACGTAAAGTAGTGTCCACAGATACATAGTGTATAACCAGATAGTGCCAGATTTTCATTTTTCAAGCTAAAATTAAAATTATATTTTCATTAACCACTTGATTACAACCTCCCTCTAACATTTGACATTGATAATACATGTTGTTATCAATGTCAAGAAACAGAAGCTTGTTAGATTGACAATGTTATTAACTGTATAACTTTAGGATGTTGTATAGCTAAACACACTCTTCAGGAAAAAGAGGAAAAAAAGCATTTTAAAAGCCTTGAACAGTCTTTTGTCTTCCCTGAAGCAGTCCAATCTTAATTAAACTCATTTAATTTAATTAAAAATATTATTCAAATGTGCTATCTTGCAATGGAGTTAAGAAGATGAAATGTACCTCTTTTTTTTTTTTTTTTTTCTCTTTTCTTCAGAATTAACTACTGTGCTTGGATTGTGCTGATCAGATAACTGAGCACTGTGCCCAATTATTGTGAGATCAGCACTATGGGATTCATTAGGGTTGTTCTGTATTTCTGCTGGAAAAGCTATTATTGCATGCCTTGAAATACAGTGGTATCCAGTATAAATGTCTGGCGCAGCCTGACTTCCACAGATTTTGAGAACCATGTGAGCTGTAAGTTAGTTGTGTTCTCCTCAGACTGGCCACTTGAGAACAGCCTGTTCTGCACAGTGGGCTGCCCATCACCATCAGTTAGAAATCTTTAATAACGGGCTGATGCCAAGGTAGTATAATCAGACAAGAACAACTGCAGGGCTCTGCTGGCAGCTTCTGCAGATCCTCCTTGTTTCTTCATCAGGTTTTGGGTATTAAGAGTTGTGTGCAGGCAAGAGCTTAGCATAGGAAATTGCACATTGACATTTAAGTTTACTTGTCAGAAAAGGGGGATTTTGCTCTGTCAAAACAAGAGCATGTGTAATAATCATTAGCAGGAAATATCTATTCCCCAGCAAAGTAGGCTTCCTAATGCATATTCTGCTGGATGAAGGGTAGCTGCTGCGAACTCCATTTGAAACTCCTTTGCTCGTGTAAGACATTGTAACTGGAGATGTATGTAAGCATCTGGTAACTGTCTCAGTGATTTCCTGGGGTCTCAGAAAAGACTGAGCAGTGAGATTTCAATGTCCTTATTAGGAGGGGGGAGGTAAGGAAAAGTGGCACATGCTACACGGACTTTTAGGAACCGTGCTTTCTACAGCACTTGGTATGATATCAGATGTAACTGGGAATTAATAAATAAAAATACTTACTATTTGATAGTTTTATAGTTTGTGCCAACATCGTCTGAGTTAAAAAAACCCTTAATTCTACTTCCTATATAGTTTCAGTTTCTTTATCCCTTACTCTTGAATTCCTCTAAAAGTACAAAATTTCCTTCCAAAACTGTTTCTTCTCTCTGTTGTGCAATTTTTCAGCTGCGTGCACTGACCAGGTACCGTTTGGTCTAAGAAAATCTCCATAACTGCAATTGTTCCAAGCTATGGTTTTCTGTGAAACTTGAGAGACATAAATATATACTTGTACACATATTTTAAATCCATCATGGCTTTTACATCAGTATCACTCTCAATCAGTCACTGCCTCCCTTCCACTCTACTATGTGCTTAGAATTTCTTCACAGCTCCCTTGTTATGGCTCCACTGGAAAGGTTCAGCATCTGTCATTGCCAGTTCACAGTGCAATGGAGGTTAAAGAAACTACTTAGCATTTACATTGTTTTATTCAAAATTGTGATGCTGGTTTAGAGAGTCTGACACAAAAAAAAAAAAAAAAAAAATTCCCGGAAAAAATCAAGTTCTGGCCGCAATAACTGCCCCTCAGAAATTAGTCCGTGGCACTGAAATGACTTTGAGCAAAATTACTTCTCAGACTAGAATCGACACAATCTTCCTTCTTCTGAAGGTTATCTTGATTACCTTAATTGAGGGTAGACACATGAACTGTAATTTGCTTTCTCTCTCGCATCGACAGAAATATACTTGCAGTCAGACACAAATTCACCTTTGATGAATTATGAACCATTTAGAATGAAACTTATCTAATGAGTGAAAATAAACTGAGAGGAAAAAACAGGTCTAATGGATTTTTACCTATTAATAACAACAAAGCAATATCATACTAAACGATTTGGAAAACACTTAGGTTTCTTAAAACAGGAGATTGCTTAATTGAGTTAACACATTTGTCTCACTTTCTAAGAACTGCAGTGGAGAATATTTACACTAAGGAAGATTCAAAAACCATTTGCGTGCTTTTCAAATGCCTGTTACAAGGTGATCCACAAAGGGCCAGTTAGACCTTAAAAACTCCTTTTTCTCAGACTGAAAGGATGACATCACACTCAACCTTACTTATACTAACCATGGAGAATTGGGAATTTGATTCTCCTAGATGACTGTTGATTCTTAGGCATTGTATTTTAAGTTACAACAAGTAAGAATTTCAGTAGATATGGCCCAATATGCCTAGACATCCACTTCCAGATTTACTTTTAGAAAGCCTTTTAAGAAGTACAGCTTCCTTCTTGGTTGCTGTTACTTTATTGAGCAGTTATTTTTCCTCTTGCATGGACAGCAATTGATTGCTATTCTGTTAGTAACAAATTTTCATAATAAATGGAGAACTGATTAGTCTTTTTTTCCTAGATTAAATACTCTCAGTTCCCTCAACAGCTTTACAATATGCTTTACAATACACATTTGCAAAGTCTTTTACTCTTTTTTCATTCTCTCATTTATTTCTGTACCTTTCTTATGGGCTGAGGCAGTGAAAACTAAGCACAAAATTCTATTTGAAATCTCACTAGTACAGAAGAATAGATTCTTGTGTTTTAATGTATCCTCGAAAGAGTTCTCTCTTTTTTTTTCCTGACAGCACCATGAGTTGATAAGTTGCTTCTCATCCAATATACACCCCAGATAATTTCCTGCAGCACTGTTTTTTAAATAGGTGAATGTATTGTCCATTCAGTTTCCCTTCCATAACTGCAATTACCTCAATGAATATAATTTTGTCATTTTCAGATTCTCTAATTTGTGAAGATCTTCTCGTATTCTTAGAAAATCTTTGCAATCTTTCACATTTTTATGCCACTTGCATGTTTTATAAGCATATTTCCTAGTTCTTCCTCCAAATCATTACTGAAAATAGTGGCCTTGGGCCCTGACAGAAGTTGAGTTCTAGATAGATTCCTGGAGAATTCTTTGATATGCCCCATATTTGATAGTCAAATGCCAATAGCACTTTCGAGAGTAATCTTCCAATCACTTATGTTCCTATTAATAGTAATAACACCTAAACCAAAAATTCTCATCTGGATTAGAAAAATATTCTATGAGAATATGCTGTACAAAAAGGCCTACTTAAGCATTTACTGCTTCTCCCTACACACTAGGCCACTTGTCCTGTCAAGGAAGGAATTTAGATTAGTTTGGTATGACTAACTCAGGTTAGCTTTTTATATTGCTGTGTGAGGGATTTCAGTGATGGTCCGTGTAGGGCCACTGTGGGAAATTACAAGATGCACACAGCTGTGAGAACGTGACCTTGGAGAGGGGAGCTAGGAGGGTTGTTATCTCAGAGAGGGGAGCTAGGAGGGTTGTTATCTCAGAGAGGGGAGCTAGGAGGGTTGTTATTGAGCAGTCTGTTGTTGCTAACCGGGAACCGCTGTTAGCCAGCAGGGCACGTACTTGGCAGGCCTTGCTGCATGCGCTGGCCGTGTGTGCATCAACACCTGGTCAGTACTCTGCCGCTGAATCTGCTGAGGGTATAAACAGAGGCAGCTCAGAGAAGAGGGAGAGAGAAAAGGACCCAGAGCACGCTCTATGAACAACAGGGGAAGCCCTGAAGGTGCTGCGCCTACCTCCCTTTTCTGCTCTGACCCCGCTGATCATCACCCTCCTGTTCGGCGGTGTGTCCGGCTTAGTCGGGTTGGTAAGACTCTCACAAAGGGAAAACAATACGCTGGTAACTGCTTATGCTAAGAACTGTAACTGCTTATGCTAGGAACTGCTTATGCAAGGCTATAATAGAGCAATAAATACTGTCGTGCTTTTAAATATCATATGCTGGGTGAACTTTGTGCATAGGAATCCTATGAACAGGCTACAATTGCCTTATTATCTTCTAGATACCTGCTTTTAAATATTTGTTCAAAGATATTTCAGTGGACCAAAGTTAGGTTGACTGATCTAAAATTCCCTCAGTTCTCATTTTCCCTTTTAAAAGATAGATTCTATATTTATCCTGCTCCTCCTGGACCTTACTGATCTTCCATGAATTTTCAGATATAATTGATTATGGCTCAGAAATTGCTTTGGCTAGTTGTAAGAAGGATTTTGTCAGGCCTTGCTAACTTGAACACATCGATCTTATTTGAATGTTATTTAGCTTGTCCTTCTCTTCTTCTAGCTTGAATGTCTACTCTTTCATTAAAATTAATTTTTAAAATTCTGGTCACAGCTAACCTTTCTAGTGAAGACTGAAGCAAAGAAACTCATCTTCAGCCCTCTCTGTGACACTTGCTCTCCCTTCTCTTTGTGGTAATTGTTCTATAGGTCCCTTTTTCATATGCTTCAAACTTATTTCTAAAACCTTAACTTGCTGATATTGGTTCTAATCGGAATCTGAGAGTGTCAGGAAAAGATTACGGACTATCCAAAATGCTTTCCTTCTACATAAAACCAGCACACTTGCAGTAAGAGACCTCAAAGATGGAAACGGCAGGCAACACATCGTGCAAGTCATACTCCCAAGAGTGAAAGAAATCTATTTTATTCGGGGAAGTCTTTCAGGAGCCCTTCTTTCAGAGATCTTCACTATCTACCTGGATAAAGCAGCAAAAGAGCCATTTTGACAATGGATATTTGCCTCAGGAAATGCTAGAAACAGTGACTCATTACCGCAGAAATAGCTTTAATACTGGCCAAAACGCATAAAAGAAATAGCTGTGCATTGTATACTTATCCTTGGAAACAACCAAGTGAAATTCTGAAATGCAGCAGGAAAGTTGACAAAATAGCTAGTGTTCTTGGGTAGTAACTTTTCCTAAGTATCCTATTTATCAAGTGACTCCAGCCGTCAAAGAAGAAAGATTATGTCAATTCCCGGAAAACCATATCTAAGCAAAAATGCAAATAAAATATAGGCCTTCATGACTAATAGAGACACACACCTTCACTTTGAAGATATTTAAAAGTACACACTATGAACAGGAAAGAAGGATTTGAGTGATATTATATAGTGTCTTACAAGTGGGCTTCATGTATTGCAAAGAAACAGAACTAGTTAATTTCAGGAGAGATTAAGAATGTAAACTGTTTTGTTCTCTGAATTGACTCAGCTATTCTTGACAGATAAACTTTTTTTTTTAACTGTAGGCAGCAATTTGATTTTTACAGTCTACTTACTTATAGGCATACTATTATCAGCTGATAATGAGTTACAACTGCTTATAAAAATTAGTATGTTATTTATACAGTTTAGTTTGGATAGGTATAGTACAAAGAGGATGCCATAGGTCTTACCCCAATTATAATATGGCACTGGACTCTGGTGTTTCAGATTGACAACATAAGCAATCCTCTGCAACCGCTCATCAACATCCCATGTACAGAAATCAGAATTGCAAAAACACGCCTCCAAGGACACTCTGATTAGTCTCAATTGTATTTAATTGAGATAGTGTAGGACTGACAGATTTTGGAAACTTGTTGCAAACTTTCTTGGAGAGAGAGTAAAATTTTGTCTTTATGGAGGATCAGGAGAGAAAGTTTTAAGAATATGTTTGAGACTCAGAGGGGCTGCTTCCAAATGTATTGCTGAAGAGTGAGCACAAACAGGGAAATAACTTTAGTTAGTAGCAGATTAAAAAAACCCACATCAGTTGGAATTAAAAAAAAAGAGATCCACCTCGTTGTGTTAAGTTTAAGTCTGTAGTCACTTTGCACATATTCTAGTCCTGCTGTTTTGCTTTTTAAAATTTATTCTGTGATGATTGGTAATTACAGCTCTGGTATATGCAATGGCAGCTGGAAATTCTTCTCAGGCTTGTTGGGTCTGAAAGGTAGTTTTCTCCAGCTGCATATTAACATATGATCTCTCATTAAATTATACCAAAAAGGATAAACACTGAACAAAAACATCTGCTGACACTTAAAAGGTCCTATCTTTCCAACTTCATTTCGTATTCAGTGTAGTAAGAGTAATCAAAATGAATTTGTGCAGTGTTCATCATCTTTTATATAGGTGCTGCATTGTAATTTGGTGTTAATTAATGAACATGTTGTTATAGAAAATCCATATTACACTGATATTCTATAGGCAAGAAAAAGCCATGAGACATTTGGTCTTTTGAGCTGGATACTTACTACAGGAGCTGTTGTAATGTAAATAAATTATTTCAGGGCCATAAAAAACCTGAGTGCATGAATATGAATAGCAGATGATTCAACCACCATTACATTCAAAATACAGCTGAAAAATATGAATACACTGACTCAGATTAGTGTTACCTAAAGAACACAAAAACTGGAGAATTCAGGTCCAGCGTAGATGAAACAGATCAGCCAGTAAGAGGAAATGGAAAAGATTCTAGGAGGATTATGGAAGGATCCTCAGCCTTATGGCATAGCTTATAGTGTTAATTTTTGAACTAAAATGAAGAATGTTTGGCCTTCAAAGAAAGGAAAATGCCTGAGATATTGCACACTGCCATGTTCTACTCCAGTGCCTTGGGCAGGATGATACGTGTCTGAGGTGTTCAGCGCTTCCAAAGTCCAAATGAGACTAATCTAATCATTGTACCAGACTGCACTTGTTTTATTCAGTGTTATGCAAGTGTCCATCTGGCTTTGGATAGCTGCTGGGGACTGTGAAGACAGTTTCTAGGTGAGAGAGAGAATGTATAAGTAGAATTCAGCCACCAGGTAATTGGAGGAAATTAAATACTGTAAGATACTCCTTAGGTGGAGTGGCCTGGCATGCTGCACACATCTGCGGGTGAAACTTGAGGTACAATTTTCATGTAGCCAGTAGGTATTTACTTTTCTCAGATACAAAGATTTGTGTAACTTTAATTAAAGCCTCATGCTAATCTATCTTTCTTTTTACTTTTTTTTTTTTAATTTTCATTAAATGTGTGCTGTTGCTTTTACAAATTTGATATTTCCAAATGCACATAATTACAATACACATAGGGACAGACTTTATGCCTTCCATTGCTGCCTCTGAAAAATCTCTGTCTGCCAGTGACTATCAGAGGCACAGACATACGTCTAGGAGAGACTCAAGCCTGACATCAGAAACTGATTATCAATCAATCTGGAATACCTAAGAGGTTTCCAGCCAGCTTGGGGCTCAGCAGTTAGCTTTCCAAAACTGTACTGGTTATTAAATAACACAAAGGACACAAATTTTCCAACCTAGTGGATATTTTGTTTCTTCTTAGTTCCTAAAGCATCTTAGTTATTGTCTCCGTTGTGACTCAAACTAAATCCTGTTTGTCCATCTACTCCGTTCTTTATTGAGTAAATATGACTTTATTAACTTTTCAGCTCTTATTGTACTTACCGAGTACTCCTGCTTTGTTCACTCAGTACTCAGTAAGACATAATAGGTGATGTATTTGCAAATTATTAATACATAATAAACCGGATACTTTTTTTGTCCTTTTTGATGAATTTATAGCAATTCCTATTAAAAAAACCCATACTTACCGTCAGTCATTTTCAAATTATTAGCACAGATAGAAAGATTAGCCAATACAATGTTAATTTAACTCAAAATCCAAGATCTATTGCGATTTAGTAATTAGCTGAACTGGAGTTCTGTGGTTTATGATCGCTACTCAGTCTCTAATCTGATTAACAGCCCCTTATTCCTCTGAGATCTGTGTACTGAGTAAAAGAGTTGTCATTGTTCCTGGGGAATAACAAAAGCCTCCCTGATTATCCAAACATATTAAAACTTCGTTTCAAATAACTTTAGCATTTACATCCAAATAAAAGTTTACAACCAAATGCATTCTGTAGGGCTCTGTAAACTGCTACTCTATGGCCCTTGGAGTGATGCTGCAGAGCTCAGCTGGAAGTCATGTTGTCTGGCCAAGTGCCTTTCCTGAACCTTTTTTTCTCTGCAGACTTACTCCACCATCCACAATTCTGCTCTTAAAGCACTGTGAAAGCAACAGGCCAGAGGAGTAGGCCCACGCAATCAGAGTTATCTCCTAGCGTAATCATAATACAAATTGCTTGAATGGGACTAAACTGATTGATCTTTCAAAACAATTTTGATAGGTAAAAAATAATTTGACCAGACTTTTTTTTTTTTTGGCAGAAAAACAATATAAGCTTATGGTAAGATTTTGAGGTTTTGTCAGTTAACTGGAAATTTCTAAACAACATCTTTTGTACAGTTTTTTTTTTTAATTTTTAAATCATAGAATGGTTAGAGTTGGAATGGAGCTTCAAAGGCCATCTAGTCCAACCCCCCTGCAAGGAGCAGGGACACCTGCAACCAGGTCAGGTTGCTCAGAGCCCTGTCCAACCTGGCCTTGAATGTTTCCAGGGATGGGGCATCCACCACCTCTCTGGGCAACCTGTGCCAGTGTTCCACCACCCTCATTGTAAAAATGTTTTTCCTGATATCTAATCTCAATCTACCTCCCTCTATTTTGAAACCACTACCCCTGTCCTGTCACAATAGGCCCTACTGAAGAGTTTTTCCCCAAATAAAAAATGAAGTTTAACCTGAAGGGAAAAATACAACAGTATGAGAACTACAAAACACTCAGTTCTGCCTAGCTATTCAAACTTTAGTAATTTCTTTTTCTTTCCAGAATCTAGGGAAATGGATAATCTTGAACTAAAAACTTGATCTGAGGAAGGAGAACAAATTCCAAAATGTAGGAGTCACGACTGTTCTGTGAGACACGTGCCTCGGTGGAGGATGGCAGGAGAAATGTAACTTGGTGTGAGAGCTGCTCTGTCACTTTTTTGGGATCCTAAGGCAAATGAGGTTTATAAGCATGAAGATTAGTACTCTGTTGTGTTCTTCCAGAGCTAGGTCTTACAGCATTCTGGGAAATATATTTTTTACAATTTAGCAACTGACTGGATACTAGGTTAGATCCTAATCCTGTATACAGCAACTGTGGGCCAAGTTTGGGTTGAGGAATGGGGATAGGGAGACTGTAGAATGCTGGACTTACAAAAAGGAGTAGAAGTCATTACAGGCAGTCTTTTGGGCTCCTCTAGAAAGCTTTTGAAACTAGAAGTATTTTTACTAGGTCTAAATTTTGCCTGAAGTATTTGCACGTCATCCTGGGCACATCGTCCATATACTTTCATGAAAAGGCGATGTACTTTCTGTTTTTTTTTAAATCGTTACTCATATCTTCTGGTTCTGGAAAATTAGACTTTATTTTCCTGAGAGGTGAAAAAGGCATACTGCAAACAGGGTACATTTTTAGTTGTCTATCTTTGTCTCAAATTGCTGACAGGTACTTTTGGGACATAAATACCACTCTCCAGAAGCTCTAATTTCAGGGTAACTGGCTGGACAATTAAACTAGTGTAAGTTTCCTACATGCGAAATTTTCAATTAATGTGGCTGCTCTACAAATGACTTGCTTCTTTGTTGTCATACACTGTACTTGTGCTAAAGATTGTTTTACTAGACCTCAAAACTGTCACCAAGGAGCAGTATTTAAAAACATCAATATTATATCAGAGGAAGCAGCTGTTTATATTAGCCACGGTATAGCAGCTAAGAGCTTTGGGTTGTCATATGGCTAATTTATGAGTTCCACTGTACAAAACACATCACTCATAGTGTCTTATGTTGTGCACCAGTAAATATAATGGCTCTGTAACACACGTGGTCCTTGTAAGGAGAATTCAAAAGCATTGTGGTTCAGTGAGCTGCTGACCCAGATGTATAATTGTCATTACCTTTGGCATAATGTTATAACATAACAGATCTAATTTCTATATCGTACAAATATCATCATTCTTCATAGTTTGGTGAACTGCCTTCATACTGGAGTGTGGGTTTGGTGTCAACAGGAGGAAGCATGTCCTTTCTTTTTGCAAATTCCAGCTTTTATAATGATTATGTGTAGCTCTATTTCTCCTTTTTTTTTCTCCTAGCTAATTAGCAGTCTGACCTCCCCTCAGAGCCTTCCTGGTCTTGTCCACTGAGAGCCAGTGTCTTTGTATTATAATACAGTATGTCTGTAGCTGAAATAAATAAGGGAGTCATTCATCAATGGCACATAAACATTAAAAATGCTAAAACAGTTATTTTAAAATTTAAAACAGTAATGATTCACTGAGATGCATTACTAACAATCATTAATTATTGAGTTGGCTCAGTAGTGCAGCTACTGTTTAGAGATGGACTCACGGTCCCTCGAGGGGCTTTGGTCCCGTGTAGAAGTGTGCTCTGCCAGTTGGCAAAGCAGCAATGTTGTGTCAGCTGCAGGAGCAGAGTTACCTGTGCCAGGCTGTAGGAGAGTGAGCAGGAGGCAGCAGATTGTGTGTGCTTGTGAATGCACGATGTACAAGGAGAGTAAAACATGAAAAAATAATGCTTATTTTACCAGAAATCAGAAGAAGACAACCCAGTGATTGTAACTCCCTTTAATGGAAGTGGAACACACACAAAACAATATTTTCCAAGTCTGTGCTTCTGTCTTTGCTGTCTCTTTTCCCCTTCTTCCTTCTAAATAATTTTGTGTTATCTACTTACCCAATTATCTTCATTTTGTTAATGCAATTAAGCATACTAAGAAATGTATTTTCTTGTGCTTCTACATTGTTCTATGCATGAAGCTAGTCTAAATTCTGCACCCCTGAAGCAATTTCTCCTAAGAAAATATTAAATTCTAAGGATGAAATTCTGCCCCAAATGAAGTGAATTGGATTGCTTGTTCTAATTGTGATGACGTTGAGACTTTACCAAGAATTATTTCCTTTCAGTAGCAACTGTTGTTGAAAAGAGAATCACAGATCATGATTCAGAAGACGAATGGGCCTGATTTAAATGTCACATTTACATATAATCTCTGTAGAAGCAAAGGAAGTTATACTCAGCTAAGGATGGGATGGTCATTTATAATTTAAAGTCATACCTTTCAAGTATCACCAGTATAAAGATTATCATGCATTTTAGACAAAAGCTACCTACTTATTTCCTTTTCTTTTAAAGAGCAACCAAAAAAATCTCCATAAATGCAAAACTGTTTAACTGAAGGTATAGTTTACTTGATGCACCCAGAATGACTCCCACAAGGTGTGCCATTCTCTGAACCTGTGGCATTCTTCAGTCCTTTATTTTGCCCACCTGACAGACACAGCATAGAACTGCCAATCCCGGGACTAGAGAAAAGTTGACCTTTATAGGTGTTACAGGTTCCAATGACCTCTCTGGAACTGGTGTTATGGTCACACACAGCCTTACAACTGCTAATGAAAACAATTGAGTCTTGCAAGCAGAATCTCATTCTCATTTGCAAACAACTTAAATTCCAGTAGCTAATAATTATTCATTCTAAGTTTACATTGATGTAAATGAATTTGGCCTAAAAACGCACATCAAGTTTGTTTTAGTAAAACAGACAGATGCTTTAGTTTCTCCTTTGAAAGTTTGCCTAAGAAGCTGCAATAGTTTTGATGACGGAGATTACTGTGATGATGCATTTTGCTGCATCTCTTACACATTAAAGCAGAATATAAGGTGCAATAGACAACAAATCTTTCCTTTGTATTGCTTAGCTATGCATCTAGTTGTATTGAAAGCAGCAAATATTGATTATAGGTTAAAGGCAATTAAAATAATGGACCTGCAGCTGGCAGAAACTGCTGAAGGGTTCTTGGCACTGACAGCATTTACCACATAAGCAATGACTGTCAAATTTAATGAGCAAACATATTTTCCAGGAATAAGCATTTAATATTCACTCAACTCTATTTTGCAGAACAAAATTTTTATTAAATTTGTAAGCAGACTATTTTTTAAAGTGGCAAAAGAAAGAATAGCAAGAGCTCTAATTACAGCTGAAAGTGATTCAATGTAAAAGAATCACATAGCTACCAGATTACAGTATAGCATAAGAGAAGAGAGACTGTCTCTAGGCTTCCTGTAATGGAAAGTCCTTACTTTCCACAGAAGTCTCAGGATATCAGCGTACACAGCAGAAGCAGCTTTTTTATTTTTGTTGTGTCTGTACTTAGACTAGCCCTGTCAAACACAAGCTAAGGCTTTTAGCTGAGTTGCTGCCAGCACAGCTAATTGCACAGTTAAAAGTGGCTTTGTCACAAGCCTTTAGGTGGCACATAGCTGAACCGTCTTGGCATAAGCTGGAAAGAAAGTTTTGGTTCCAAGAACCACAATTTTTTCCTACTTTTCCTCTGATGCAAGAGTGAACCCTCTGCCAGTGCCATGTGTTACTCAGCCTGCATTCCCAGGTACAGATAAGGCCACACTGCCTGTGCTAGCTAAAAAGTGAAACCAAGTCTTGGATCATTTCTTAGTCTTCCTACACCTACATTCAAACAAGGGAACTTATTCTGCCCTCAGTGACTCTTTTTCATCCCATGTTGCTGCCACACTATTGCCAGTCAGGAAGGAAAAGGAAAGTGAGAGAAGGAGTTAAGGAAATTTTAGTGGATATGGCCTTGATTAATTATTGCTGTGAATACTAAGGTGATAAATAGTGCTTGAACCACTTGCTTAATGATTTGCTAAACCTTTCATGGGGAGTTTTTGCATTTCTTCATAAAAAGACAGTTCCTGATAAGGACTAGGGAGCCTCCTTCAAGAACCAGCTAAAACCGACCCTGCGGCTTGGATAAGAGCCAAAACATAACTGCATCTGCGTGAAAACAAAAGGTTACTAGAGGTGATGAAGAGGAGTCACCTATCTTCATCCCCACGACCCCCAATGACCACCACCACGGGGTACTGAGCAAGCGCAGATGGGAGAAGTTTATGGAAATGACCCCTTGGGACTAATTTTAATACGAAGAGGGGATAGGTCATGCATATGTATAGGCGTATTGTGAAACTTCATGTATATGTAACACCTGGTTGTATAAATTCAAAGTGAGTTGCCGCCGCCGCAGGCGCGCACAGTTTTGGAAGGACTACCCCCTGTGCTGCCCAGCGCTGTAATAAAGAATACCTGCTTAATAGTTACATGAACTATTAAATTTTTCTTATTTTAGCTTTTTTTGGCTTCAAAAGGAAGGAAACTGTACATCATTGCACCTCCTGAATATATGGGACCTTATCTTCACACAATGGCCCACCACCAGGTCTTTACAGAACTGGCCTCCTTAAATGATGACCTGCTGTTATAGCTCTAAAGCAAGTTCAAAGAGAGATAAGCAGATATTCACACTGTCTTGATTTTGCTCCTTTGAAGATATCAATGTTGTAGGGAAAAGAGAAGGAACAGATATTTGTGGAAAACATTTAACTGGCTCACAGGAAGACGAAAAATAGAAGGAGTGACCATGAAAAATGCACTCTTTGGGAGGCATATTTTAATGTACGTTCTTTCATAATTAATTATCTTTCTAGAGGGGTAGAGGGGCATAAAGTCTTGGCCATTTTCCCTTTGTTGTGGTAGTGCATGAATGGTATCAGTTTCAGTAATTGTTGAAGCCCTGCTGAATACAGCGCCAAGGTTTTACAGCTTCCATTTAAGTACCCCAGAGGATGTATTTTTAGGAGATTTCACAAGGATGCCATCTCCTTACATCCCCTCTATCCTTGTTTTCTTGCAAGACCAGAAACTTGCATCTGGATTCCTCTTCATGACTGACAGCTGCACTGCTTCTTCAAATGAAGGTGCTCAACACATGCATCATTCCTGCTTGTTTATCCTCCTGTAGAATTCGACTTCTTCATCCCTTCTGGAATATCTGGAACATATCTACTCAGAATGCTGCCTGCTCTGAGAAAACATTAAATGATACTGTTTTCAGCATGCTATGAAGGAATTTGATGTTATAAAATTTAACAATAATTGTGTGACTATAGGTCTCTGAACTAGCTGCTGAGATTGGATTTGGTAACAAATGAGTTCACATCTTACTCCACAACTAACCAGGCCAAACTTCTGTGCAAAAGCACTTTATGTCTTTGGGGACAAAAAAAAATTGAGAATTTTTACTAAATCAGGCAGTAAAAATGTTATCATTTCCTACTCATTATTGTTTTATTTATTTATGTGAGAAACAATAACAGTGAGTTCGGCTCTGAAGACGCCAGCAAAATTAAAATAACATTACTGTCTAAAAGAAACAGGAAGATGGAGGTAGTTCATTCTGAATTCTTAGCCATAAATGTTGATAAGAAGTTTGTCTATGGCAACATCATGGAAAACTATTTAAACAATCTTCCTCAGGTTTATTTGCATGTAAAAATATACTAAGTATAAGAAGCACATGTAATAATAAAATGCCTTCTCAAAGCGAAAGAGGTTCTGAAACATAATCTACTAATAAAGTGAAAAAGTTGATTGTTTCCATTTAGTTTCAGCATATGGAAAGACCTTTAATATAAAATAAATAATTCTATACAAAACGCTACTGTCTCGTATAAATGTAGCACCCTTGAATTACACTCTAGATATCAACTTTGAATGGAACTAATGAATAAAACTCCACTGACCTCAATAGCTTTTCACCAGGGATAAATTTTGACTGATAGGTTTACGAGATATATGCTATATAGATATCAAAACATAAATGAAAGAATAATCTTTTTTATAATGCTGTCATGAAATGTAAAAGGAATGTTGTAATGAACCTTACCATACCATATTTCTAGCATTATTAATAAAATATTGTTCATTTGTAGTTTTATTTACTGTGCTATGTAGACTTTCTTAAAACAATAATTTTATGTGTCTATGAAATGCAAATTATTGAATTACAAGATGCCTTGTGAGCATTACAGCTGACAGGTAAATGAGAGCAAAGAAAAGCTCAGCATACCAAATCAGATGATTTGTAATTAAATTATAAATACCTCCAGAAACCATATCATTACAATACAATAAAATATTGTGTTGTAAATTTAAGTAAAAATGCATTTGGTTCTCTAAGATATGGAAATGAGAATTGGGACAATGCGCTTTAAATTTTATGCTGTCTTACAAAATGTGAGCAGTTGTACTAGATCAGAGTAGAGAACAGGTGACACACCTGTAAGGTCAAGTTCAAGTAGCCACTTACAAACGACTGTAATTCAAGCACTTGGACAAAGTGACTTCTTCACCTGCACTCTTGCCAATCTTTGTTGCATTATCACAGGTCTTTGTATCTGATGCTATCCTAAAACCACAAAAGTTTCTGATTTTATTTGATTGCCTAACAATCTTAACCTTCATCTGAAACAGCAAAAGAAGCTGCTGGTCTGCATGCTTTAATAGAAAATTAAACCAATGAAGATGAATGTCTGGGTATATTTTTAACTGGGATTTTTTAAGCTACTTAGTGATTTATGGTTTTTTTTCAAGTCTGACACCTGATTTTTGGAACAGTTAAATAAGACCTTGATATACTATACCAGATGCTATTGGAAATCATGAACAGTCATCAGGTGACACTTTTCAATTAGCTTGCTCTCTTTAAAGTGGGACTAAGATTTTTAACCTTAGCTCATGCCATTTTACAAAATGAAAAAATTTCCATGTCAAAAACCTACCAGTGATAACAGGAAACAAAGAATTCAAAATCCAGTCACACACAAGTCCTATCATGAAAAGTATGAATACGGGAAGACAGTAGAAAGAGGCTTATATAGAGAAAATGTCATCAAACAGCATGTGCTACTCACTAGTTTACTGTAATGTGATCCACTTTTCTTCCCACAACTCTTTTTGTATCAATAATTCCATGTGAAAATAAAGTTCTCTTTATCTATTTATTTATGTATTTATTTATATTAAGTGAAACTGCTTCATGAAGAACCAATTAACCCACAAGGCTTTGTGGTCTAAGCACTGGTTACAGAAACAGTCCCAAAGAGAACCTGAGGGAGAAAGTCAAATTACCCCCCTACTCCTTCTTCCAGTCTGATCCTGACCCTGCAGTAGCAAGGGCCACAAAGTATTCCCAAAAGAAAAAATCCACTAGGAACGGCATCCTTATGCTGGTGCCTTTGCCACAGCAGGGCTTCTGCAGCCACTCAACAATGCAGGAGCCCTGGTTCAAAGCCATTTGTGGCAATAACATCTTGTGGCTGATGAGGTGACATTGTCATTGCCACCTGTCTGCAGTTCTAACAAACACAGGCTCCTGGCAATGCCATGGCTGAGAAGTGTGTGATTTTGAGGTGGATGAGAATAGATGTGAAACTAATAATTCCCTGATAGCACCCTGGTAAGTCCAGGTCTATTAAGTAATCTGTGGAGAAGTTGGAGGGAGACTCACATATTTTAGGAGTTAAGGACTTGAAGGAGTATCAGAGGGCAGTTTCTAACACATAGTTGTTGTTAGGTCCCACTGCAACAGCTTTGTAAATTGTCTGTTAAAAAAAAGATCTTTTTAATTAGAGTTAAGTCCACTGAAATAACTAACGTTTATCTTTTATTTCCTATGTCTCTTAACAGTTGCACCAACTTGAAAAAGGATCTAAGCAGAAAGTGGGAAACCCTTTACATGTTAACTCATGAGTGAAACACAAGATTTTAGAGTCTTCTATAAAAATAATTGAAATCCTGCATAATTTTGCCTAAAATTGTTTCTGAAGTTGGGTGTCTGAAGGATTCTGTTCTTAGAAGCAGATAATTTCAGTGGCCAAATTACAACAGACAGATGTGTCCAAAGTATGACTATACTGTCAGGCAGACCTCCAAAGTCTTTGATTTTGATTACTGGACTAGTAACCTGTCTATAATGAAATGAATTGTATTTTTTGCAATTTACTGTCTGTGAGAGTTTCGTCAGGGTCCAATTTCCAGTTTTCCAGCAGACCTTTGAGATTCTGAGCAAAACAGTATGCCAGAGGTCTGGGGTATCTTGACTGGATTTTCCCCAGTGCCTTCAGTTTAGGCAGTGAATTTTCTTTCCATAGACGGCAAACCACCTCTCAGAGTCCTATGTGTATTTTGAAACCTGTTACAAAAATAAGTTGCGTGTATTGAGAAGGAAGAGAAATATTCTACTCCTGTAATATTCCAAAGACATTACCAGACATCATTCAAGTTTCCTAGCATTTCTATTACAATCAGAAAGTGTTGAATTAGATTAAATATGTTTAGCAACAAATTCATATCAAGATTTTTATTTATTTTGACACAGTCTGAAGAAACTGAAGATTATAATTTGCAAGAAGCTAATCTACACAGGTGAGCGCTGCATGTGATGACAGGATTTAGTCTCTGCTTTGAGACTATATGAAGGGGATTAGGGTGGTATTGCTGCTACAGCTAGGATTTCCAAAATGTCATTTCATCATAAAGGAAACTTCTTTCATGTACTACAACACTTCCAGGAGAAGCAAGTCCTCTTTTTTATCCCTATTTCAAATTGTATGGAAGGAGAGTAACACTCTGCCAGTGTCACAAGTTTCTGGTTTCTATGTCTTCCTGTACTAATAGTCCAAGCTTAGGAAGAAAATTAACATTTCACTAGTAATTTTAGCAGTTACTTTATTTGACGATTAGTCCTTAGCTGCTTACAGGCCAGATGTGGATCTCACTTGTGTAATTTTTCAGCACTGTCACTCCTAAATTAAACAAATTTTCTTCAGATAGATATTGGTAGCAATCAAATGTGAAACATGATTACTTGTAGAGGCATATCATATTATATTCATCAGCGTCACAGCTCAGGACAATTATATCACTGCTAAACTGTGCTTAAGAGGGCAAAATTCAACTGCAAAGAGACTAACAGACTGCTCTGATTCCATGTCTCTTTAAAGTTTATGGATCTGTGAATGAATGGGCACAGACTGATTAGAGTCCTTAATATTCACAACACAGTATTAGATATTACAGCAACTAAATCTCTGTTAAATGTGGTAGTGTATTGTTTTATAATCACATTATAAACCCTTTGCAGCTTTTGTGTTAACTGGGAAAAAATTATTTAGAAGTGTCAGCAATAAACTTTCTCTGCATCTTTGTTTTACGACACTGGGCATGTGGTGTTTAGGAGCATGCAATGCATAATGTGTCAGGTATTAAACTACATAACATAAAATATGTTTATATTGCCATGAGCACATGTGCTTCACTAACATAATCTCCAATGCTGGATGATGACAGGGGAGAAGAATACCCTTTGTCCCAGCAATGGCACTGGTTTTAAGCTAATGTAAGCATTTGAAATGGTAAGATAGAGTTATAGAGCTTGTACAGGTATACTGTACAATCATTAAGACTCAAGAAAATCTGCATTTCATAGAATCATAGAATGGCAAGAGTTGGAAAGGACCTTCAAAGGTCATCTAGTCCAACTCCCCTGCAAGAAGCAGGGACATCCCTGACTAGATCAGGTTGCTCAGAGCCTCATCCAGCCTGGCCTTGAATGTTTCCAGGGATGGGGCATCCACCACCTCTCTGGGCAACCTGTGCCAGTGTTCCACAACTCTCATTGTAAAAAATTTTTTCCTAATATCCAGTCTAAATCTACCTCCCTCTAATTTAAACCCATTACCCCTTGTCCTATCACAACAGGCCCTACTGAACATCCTCTCCCCATCTTTCCTGTAGGCCCCCTTGAGGTACTGGAAGACCGCTATCAGGTCTCCCCAGAGCCTCCTCTTCTCTAGGCTGAACAGCCCCAACTCTCTCAGCCTGTCCTCATAGGAGAGGTGCTCCAGCCCTCTGATCATCTTTGTGGCCCTCCTCTGGACCCTCTCCAACTGGTCCATGTCCTTCTTATGTTGGGGACTCCAGAACTGGACACAGTACTCCAGGTGGGGTCTCACCAGGGCAGAGTAGAGGGGCAGAATCACCTCGCTCGACCTGCTGGCCACGCTTCTCTTGATGCAGCCCAGAATGCCTTCTGGGCCGCAAGGGCACATTGCCTGCTCGTGTTGAGCCTCTCATCCACCATCACTCCCAAGTCTTTCTCCTCAGGGCTGCTCTCCATCCATTCTCCGCCCAGTCTGTATTTGTGCCTGGGATTGCCATGACCCAGGTGCAGAGCCTTGCACTTGGCCTGGTTGAACTTCATGAGGTTGGCAGGGGCCCACCTCTCCAGCCTGTCCAGGTCCCTCTGGATGGCATCCCCCCCCCTTCCAGCGTGTTGATGGCACCACACAGCTTGGTGTCATCGGCGAACTTGCTGAGGGTGCACTCTATCCCACTGTCTATATCGCCGACAAAGATATTGAACAGGGCCGGGCCCAACATGGACCCCTGAGGAACGCCACTGGTGACTGGTCTCCACTTGGACATTGAGCCGTTGACCACCACTCTCTGAGTGCGGCCATCCAGCCAACTCCTTATCCACCGAGTGGTCCATCCATCAAACCCGTGCCTCTCTAGTTTAGAGAGAAGGATGTCGTGTGGGACAGTGTCAAAAGCTTTGCACAAGTCCAGGAAGATTTCCATCAGGGATTTGACTCTGTGAGTCAGATCTACTCCTCTGTCAGGTGGTGAGTGTAGAGAGAAGAACAACTGAATTGTCTAAAACTTTTGAATTATGTTCTTGAACATATCACTTTTTACTACAGATTTTCTTGGTAAATATTTTGTATGAGGGAGTAGCATAGATTTTTAAGGCTATGTCCTGGGACTTTAATGGACCTTCAGTAATACTTTAATATCCAATTAGATCCAGGATTTTATTTGGCCAGAATATTACATATTTAAGTCTTAGCATTATAGAAATCATGGAATCATAGACAAGTCAAGGTTGGAAGAGAGCCCTGGAGATTATCTGATTGAACCTTCTGTTGAAGGCCTGGCCTCAAATGAGGTTACCCAACGCCCTGTCAAATGGAGTCTTGAAAATATTCAGTGAGGGAGATTTTATCATTTCTTTGGGAAACCTGTTTCAATATTTACTCATTCTCATGGTGAAGAGGGTTTTTTTAAAAAATATCAAGACAGAATTTCCTCTGAAAAAACTTGTGCTTGCTGCCTATTGTTCTGCCAGTATGAGTCCTTGTGAAGAGAGTACGTCATTCTTCTCTATAACTAACTATAAAGTGTTGAAAGACTGCAGTTAGATCCCCTTGAGATATCTCTTCTTTATGCTGAACAAACCAAATTTATTCCACCTTTATATGTCAGATCCTCCAACCTTCTCATCGTTATTGGTGACCCTCTGCTGGACCCTATCCAACTTTTCAGGTTCTCCTTCAATTGTGTTATATATATTGGACACAAAATTCCAGCTGTAGTCTAACAATTGTTAATTAAATTGAAATAATCACATTGATCTGCAGTTTAATCCCTCTTGCTGATGCAAGCCTGGTATCGTTTCCCTTCCCTGTGCAAGTTCTCTTACATCCTTATAGAGCTTTGATTAAATGACACTGTGGAGCCCAGGATGGATCTTTGGGCACACTACACTGTGGAATTACGTAGGTGTATGAGATGTGTGTGAATTTGGGGTAAGGAAATTAAATGGAGTCTCTCTGTCAAGCCAATATGTCTTACAACTTGCTGACTAACTTGTGGCACTGTTTCCCTATCCCGCCCTTGGTGGCAAAGCGTTGGTTCTTCCAACAGCATGTGAAAAACATTAGCTTGACTATCATCTGGAAAAGAGAGAGAATTAAGAACCTACAAATATCTATGTGTATATGTGTTTGCATGTTATTTGTGAATAATCAAAACCACCTGATAGTTTTGATTTTGAGAGAAGGAGTTAAAGAAATTTTAGTAGATATGGCATTGATTAATTATTGCTGTGATAAATAGTGCTTGATGTTTTGCCAACCACTTGCTTAACGATTTGCCAAACCTTTCGTGGGGAGTTTTGCAATTTTTCATGAAAGACAGTTCCTGATAAGGACTAGGGAGCCTCCTTCAAGAACCAGCTAAAACCGACTGCAGTTTGAATAAAAGCCAAGGGAAAACTGAGTTTGCCAAGAACAAAAGGTTAACTAGCGCTGACGAAGAGGAGTCACCTACCTTCATCCCCACAACCCCCAATGACCACCATCAGGAGACACTGCGCAAGCCCAGACAGAAGGAGTTTATGGAAATGATCCCTTGGGACTAATTTTAATACGAAGAGGGGATAAGTCATTCATATGTATAGGCGTATTGTGAAACTTCATGCATAAGTAACACTTGGTTATAAATTTAAAGTGAGTTGCCGCGTCAGGTGTGCACGGTTTTGGTGGGACTACCCCCTGTGCTGCCCAGCGCTGAATAAACATATCTACTTTACAATCTTACAGATTTCCGTACATTAATTTGAATTTTTTAACATGCCTATTTGTAGGAGAATTTTGTGTTCAACCACAGAGAAAAAACAGAATGGAAAACAATTCACTGAATCAATTCAAATAATGAATACTTTCAAGAAAATACTGACCTCCTTAGAACTGTACTGAAAATAGAAATAACGATTAAGTATATTGAGTAAATTATTCACTTGAAACTATGTACTCAGCGCTAAGTGGCTGATTTTCAAGAGCCATGAGGGCTCTGAAAAACACAAATCTATTCTCTTTCTGTGAGGCATGGCTCCCAGAGTACACCCCCAACACAATATGATTTGCTTTCCTGCATAGAGAAAGTGACTAAAATGAGTTTAAATATGAATTTACATTGCTCAAATTATGCTGTTGTATATTCAAAAATGTGCCCACAGCCCTATAGTACGTTGCAGATAATATGTCGTCTCATTCACAGCTGTCTTGTGATACTGGCAGCTCCTGTATGAGTGTTTCCTCTTCTCAGGAAGGACTTCGACTTTATGGATTGTTGTGCTAAATGGATTGCTTTGATTCTTCTTTGACCCAGAAGGCTTCCAAGAACTTTCTCTCCTTTGTTTTTACTGTGATACGTACTCATCAGGCCTTCACCATTTTTAAGAGAGGCATTCCACCATGCTTCTTGGAGTATGCTCCCCTTAAGCTCTTAAAGAGTTGGAAAGCCTCAAGTTGGTAATGCTGTTCATCTAAAACACTTATAATATAGAGGATTCGTCTACCATTCAGAAGTAATAATCCTGACCATCTCAAAGCTTCCAAAAATTGACTAGCAGGCAATCATAGTCACCCTTTTCCTAATGCACAGCTGCTCAGAACACCTGTTACAATACTGCTGGCTTTCCAGGGAAGTGTGAGGGAATTAGTACTCAAAAATCTGCCCACTCCACCAAGAGTAAGAAGCAGAATATAAAAATGTTAAGTCTTATGAGGAAATGCCAAACTTATGATGTTCAAGCAAATGTTAGCCACTATGCACTCCTGCCATCTGTATGGTAAAAATCTTTGTGTATTAATGTAAACAAACATTTTTACACAACATCTATACTATGACCTCTATGGTATTTTCAAGGAAAAAAAAGCCATAGATTTTTTTCCTTTTGGTTTTTTGTAGCAACACATTTTTTACATATTGAAAATACCTCTAGAGTGTGAGAAGAAAAATTATTTTTGTTAGTAAAAGAGCCTCAGAGAAAAAAATCAATAGATTGAACTCATAGTATAAAGTGTTAATGATATTTAAGACACTAAGTAGTAACAGATGCACCTTAAAGAACTAATTGCTCACATCAGTCATATTAACTTTGCTGTTTATATTTGCCAAATAAAAAGCTGGTTAGAAGTGAACGCAAGGAAAATCAAGGAGAAGATAAAGTTAAGACTGTGAAGAAAAATCTAACACGGCTCCAGAGCCCCTGAAACTACTCCAGTCTTTTTCCCCTTGCCCAGCACACACATTTTTCCCTTCATCCCCAGTGTTCAGCCAAATCCAGAACATTTTTCTAACTTCTCATCTAATAGGTCTTTTTCCTTTATCTCTAGCCTCTCATGTCCTGCGTGTATTCTGGAGCTTCTTCACCCAAATCTGTGTTATCTCTTGTCCAGTTTCAATATACACCATGGCTCCTGCTCTTACAGTCTTCTTTCCAGCGAGTCTCAGTCTTTCTTCACCCTCCAAGACTACTGCCAGTCACCCATTAGGCTTCTTGCTCTGCAATGAAGGTGTGAGTCTCACTCTTTGTTTCCACTGTGTAGAAGCTGGGCACCCACAGGACCTGGGTGCAACGTTCCAGGGGCATGGGAGGGAAGATGCACCAGTATTGTTCTTTCAGTGGGAAGCTGAGTGTCATGGCCCACTCGGGACTCGTGATGGTTCTTTTAGTGCGATCTCAAAGTGCAAAATACGGCAAACACGCCAAAGGGGTTGGTTTCAATCAAACAGCACAAACTTTATTATTGTGCCCGTAAAGTGGCATGCGATAGGTGAAAGGGAGTGAAAGGGAAAAGTAAAGATAGGAAAAGAAAAGAATAATAGCTACCACCGCAGGTCCAAGGCGTCCCTATGGTCCCAGATCCAGGCAGCGTCCCACCGGTCCTCACGATCTATGTAGATCCTTGGTGGGGAGAGCTCTTCGGGGGTCTCACTGTTAGGGGTCGACCTTTTATGCCAAGTAGCAAACCTTGCTCCTCCTTACTTTGGGGATCTCCGCCTATTTTCGGCTCTTAGGATAGAAGTGTGTTTTTTGTACATTATAATTAGCAAAGTTCTGTTAAAGGGCTCTTTCTCACCGTTGTTTTTGAGACAGCAGTTGTGATTCATCCTCCTCGATAGCAGCTGCACGGTTATCTCTGCCAGTTTTGACAACAGGGATGAGCCATGGCACCTCCACGCCACTCTGTCCACCATTTCAAGGATGCTGTACATTTTGTTGTTAGGCCAGAGTCAGCCTTGTCCATAACACTTCCGTTCTGTTCCCGGGGAAAAAAAAAAAAACAACTGCATCTCAGGCAGGCTGCTGGCAGCAATTCATGTCAAGTTGTGAGCCTAACTTTTAGGCCAGATCAAGTCCACAGTCCACCTGGAAGTTCTCGATGACAAGGTTGAGACAATACTGATTTTCTGACCGACCCTTACACTGAGGAAGCCTTTGTCTTTCTCTGTAAATTTTTACTAGCAGCAGATTTGGCCCTCAGTATTATGCTAACTTGAATAGTAACTTTATTTCATCAGGAAAAACTCAACATCCGAAGGAGTAATTGTATTAATTCAGCTTTGACATAATTCGTCGCTGTAAATGTTATTTGTGAAAATCATAAATGTGTAGTGTTTCTCTTATGTACTCCAGGAACTTCGATATTTTGGAGAATGTTGTTCTGAAAACACCCGTAGGGACCATGAATATGCTGTGCCCTTTCAGAGCAGGATGCTGTGTCTGAATAAGCTTGTGGAAATGCCAACATTAACATCTCTATACATCAGAGTTTGTCCATTTGGAAGATCAACATAATAAAAAATACCTCCCAGGAGGGTGATGACACTGAGTTCACACTTGTAAAATAAATTATGCTAAAAAAATAATAAAAATAAGTTTAAAAGCAACCCAAAACTCTATATAATTATTTTCCTTTACAACTCCTCTGATTTTAGAAATAAATCACCATCATTATGTGTTTTTTTTTTAATACAGAAAAAATTAGACACAGGGAAGATATGTAACATCATAAACCTACTAGTAGAATAAAGAATTGAACCCTGAGACAAAAGTCCAACCCACAAACTAGTCAAAACAGTATTCTTATACAGCCTGGTTTTACTATTTTTTATATCAGTGATCTTCAACCATAATTAAAACAGAATCGTGGCCAAAGCAATAGCTGTTGAGCTCCTGCTGTATCTATTAGGCTGGTGGTAGTGCTGAGGAGGTAAATGTTAGTTGTATCAAAACATAATGCTTGTTCCATTTTAAATTGCCAGTGCAGTCATACCCTTATGAATTTAAAAGTGGAATCCAATCTAGCTTTATAAAAAATAGTGGCAAACTGTCTAAAGCCCTTAAGAAGAAAGATCAATTTTTCCTTGTTTTTTTTTTCCTCTGGCAAAAGGTTAAGGGGAAAGATCAACATTTTCTTGTTTTATCTCTGAAAGAAGGTTTAAAAATTGCTATCGTGCAGCATTTCCACATAAATAACAAGATGAATTCTGATTTCTCACTATTTTTTCAAGCTGATGCTGCTCTTTACCTCTGAATTGTTCTTAACATTTCTAAGGTGGATTCACCCATGTTACAGATACCCTTATGCAAGTAATTATCATGACTCAAAATTGAATGTAATTATTTGCTTTTCCTTCTATGTATATATGTTAAGTGTAACCATTTCAAGCTAAACTAGGTGAGAATTTGTCTGATGTTTCCAAGAGATAAGATTGCATATTTTAAAATATTCAAATGGTAAGATGTTTATCTTCATTTCTATTGTATTATAATGTTAGCAAATGTTAAGAACATTCAGAATAGTAAAAAACTTTTGTACTACAGAAAGTAGGAACCACATGTTAGGAGACTACAGTATGACAAAAGTTTCCTTGTAGTAATCCAAGAATTCATGTAACACTAACGTGAATAAAAGTGAGTGTATTTTAAATCCTCATTTTGTGGTAATTGCATTTCAGTGCCCTGCTGGATGAAATTGTAAAGAATTATACAAAAGAAAACCAAAGAATAATTCTGGAGGATGAGGTTCAGGAATATGAAAATACTTGCTCTGATTCAGGATTGGTAACACTTGACAGAGTATGGTGTAACTCCCTTTCATGACTCACAGCAATAGTCAATGATGTAATGAAGAATAGTTCCTTCTTCACAATTTCTTTCTCCTACTTGTCAAAGAAAGCTTTTGCTGCAATCATTTACTGTTCTTTAGTTCATTTAATGAATCTAAAAACATTTTAGGGTATTTTATTCGTTTGAATATAAAACATTACCCTTACATATCAGATTTCTTCTATTTTTAAAAAACTTCACCGTAAGTTGAATGACCTGCAAACTGCTAAACAATAAAGAACATGATACGTTATTTTGGTGACCAATTTATGAGAAATACAGTGGGAGTTAGTAAGTAAAATGTAAAATGTGGTATTTTTCAGCTTAACACTGATGAGAGCTCTGTTTCCCAAGTATTCTTTTTACTCATCCTTATAAACCATTAGCTTCCAGGTCTCTCTGAAGGCAGTGGTAATGAGATCAAGCACTGCAGAGAGATTGTGTGGTGTTTGCCTTTCGGTGGACATGGCACTTCCCCAGAACATTTACAGTAAGCCTGAGATTGCTTCTTTTAATGCTGAGTGGGTTGTGTCTGCGGTACATACAAGGTGATGTAAATCATATATACCTATCAAAATATAAGATCTTGTCACAATTTTAAAGACAAAGTTATAATCATGAAAATAAAGCTAGTTGGTAAAAGTGTCACAGGGACCTATTGTCCCTGAAATTTGTTTATTTTGCAGATCAAACATTACAGAGAAATTGAATCATAGAATGATGAAATCACAGGCCGATTCAGTTTGAAGGGACCTCTGGAGGTCTCTTAGTCAACCTCCCTCACAAAGCAGGGATACCTTTTGTCAGATCTGACTGTCAAGGTCATATTCAGATAACTTCTGGAAATCTCCAGGAATGGAAAATCCAAAGCCTCCTTGAGCAAACTGGTTTTGTATTTGATCACTCTCATGTCAAGAGCTTAGTCCTTATATCCAACTGGAATTTTTGTTGTTGCAACTTTTCTCTGACAAGTGTCTGGCTCCATTGTCTACAAATCTTCTCTAAGTAGAGAATGACTGCAATTAGTTTTCTTCTTAGCTTTCTTTTCTGAGGTTAAATAAACCCAATTCCCTTGGCCTCACCAAGGTTCCAGCTCCCTGCTGATCATAATAATCCTCCTCTGAATTCTCTCCTGTTTATTGGTGCAGCTCCTGCACAAGAGGAAAATACTGGATGCTTTATTCCAGATGTGGCTCCCCAAGGTCTGAGCTAAGAGTAATAATCACTTTCCTTGACCTCATTGCTGTGATTTTGTTAATGTAGCCTACTATACAGTTAGCACAATCAGTCCAGACATGCATTTCTGACTCATGCTCAGTAGCAAACTAAGGTCAGGTCCACCAGGATCCTCAGGACCTTTTCTGATGAGCTGTTTTCCAGTCAGCCAGTTCTGCAGGATACCAAAGTCACTCTCAGTGTCTCATGTCTCACGCTATACTTCCCAGGACTTCTAGATCTTGTGATAGCCAACTCACAATCTGGTTCATTTCTGCTTCTCAAAGAACTAATATAAAATGTCATTACCACTTTATTCCATTTGTGTTTGGAAGATGCTTTTCTGAAAAACAGGAAGGAGATAAAGAAGCGAAATATATATGGAACATATAAAACAGATATCACAGCAAGTCATTATTACGCTGTGAAGAATGCTTTTATGTGCTTTAGAAGGACATTGCCAAGTAATATTTGCAAATATACTTCATGTTTTATTGTTATTTTAGGCAACATAAAAAATTCACATACAGCCACACGAAAGCTCTTAGATTCTAAATTGGAAGCATTACATTGCAAATGATAAATGAAAGAACTTTCCTTTCCTTTAAACTGCCTGTGTTACTCTCTTAAAGCCTGAACTTCACTATCAGCACAAGACTCTGTCCCTAGTTAGCCTCATTTGTAGGTTTGTTTGGGTTTTTTTTTTTCCCACATGGTAAATCTTTGTTATCTAATTTCTAGTAAATTTTCTTTTATGGCACTCATATCCAGTACTAGCAACTTTTACAGCCTTTTATTTTAACACTCAGTTATTTTACAATTCATTGTCCAATTGACCTCTGAGAGGTCCACAATATCCTGTTTTGTGCACTGCTACTTCGTTCAGTCTTTTTTTTACAACTGTAAAATCAATATACAGTTACCATACTCAGTTTTCTGAAGAATGTACACATAGTTGCACATAGTTGCCTATCCTCGTGAAACTTGTTGTCAATTAGAGCAACTGTGTTAGAGATCTCACTTTCTTTTTTCCCCCCTTATCACAGAATCTCTAAATTACCACCATAAATGACTTCACTGCTGTGATAGACAGCATACTGACTCACTTGTGATTTCCCAGCTTTCCATTCAGTGTGTTAAGTTATTGACATATTTCTATTCCAGAAGATTGATGTTTGCTTCTTAAATTGCTGTTCAAGGTCAAGAGGCCTTGAGAGGGAGTACTCTCATATGCATTTATTGACCCATGATATTTACATTTATTCAGTCTTGTAAACTCCCTTCAAATGGTCACTTCCATGACGAACTGACTCTCTTAAGTAGTATGGCCTTAGCCTTACAAGGATAAAAGAAAGTAAACAAGCATGTCTGAGCACTGAAGTCTACATGTCCCACATTATTTAACTTCTCATCATGCTCTTTGGATGTGTTTTGGACCACTCTCACTAGCTCTTTTTAAAACAAATCCCAGGAACAGACAATTGATTACCGAAACATGGTACATGGATGAAACTCAAGCCTCGGTCTCCTTGCTGTACGCAGTCCTCCAGCAAAATCTCAGCAAGGTTTGTACCTTCATACACCTTGACAGACCTCCAAGCTGTGCTCTGGGGTATGCATTGTAATCCGGTGGGTTGCAATGCAGCTAGCAGGTGTTTTGAGTGAAAAAACCCTTGAAATAATAATTATGGTCTTAGGGTTACAGGGTATTCCCTGGAGAGAACATCCAGAGCCAAATACTCTGGGAGCAATGCAATGGGTATGACTAGTATGTCATAGTGGAGGTTAGCCCCTGGCAGTATCGGCATGAGACAGTATATGCCATACGACTTGTGGCCAAAATCTCCTCCTTTCTTTTGTCTCATAGTCTAGATGCACAAATAGGAACACACTTAGGCTTCATAGAAGACTTTCAGTTTATCACAGTCTTACATATTGCAAAATCAATAGCAAATGGCAATAATCCAATTTCAGCAATATGGTTTATTACATTCATGATAATTGCCTATAGGAAAACATTTTTTTTGCAAGCCAGAGTTTATAGTGAAGCCATGTTTTGCTTCAGTTGTAGAGAGAAATTCATTTTGCATAACCTGAATTAAAATTATACATTAGCATGCCTTTTTGTTGGCAACTTTAGGAAATTACTGTATCATGCAGTTGTATGCCTATTTCCAGTTCTTAACTTACAAGTCATTTTCTCTTTGTGGCCTTTTATTTTTCAGTAAGACAAGTAGAATGGAATAATATAGTACTAGGTATGCTTCTTTATGATATGGAGCCACATTGACCCTTCAAATTTCAACAGTCTTGCAGACATACTTTTCAGTGGCCTTATATCTGAATTTGGGCACAAAATGCAACACCTTAGTGGAACATACCTAGTAACCACTGTGAAGGTTTTTTTTAAGTTTAGAACTAGATATAATGAGATTTCATTCCTGTGGCATGGTACACACTAACTGAAGAGCATTGGAAGATACTATCTTTTTAAAAATTTTCCTGAAGTCTTCCAAAACCTTTTTCAGGTATATGTGCTGAGTCAATCATGTTAATAATAAATTTTCTATCTGTATTAAAAGACCAAGCTTGTCTAATATTAACTTGTCTAATACAAAACCATTCATATCCAACATATTTTGTTCTTTTTCCTTGGAGACTAGGTAGACCTTCTCATTCTCTTGAACTCTAAGTCAGTTACAAAGTTTGTTTGCCATTGACTATCTTTTAACCATGCACTGCTTTTTACTTTTTTTTTTTTGTCTTCTTGTCTTACTTGTACTACTCTTATAGTTACCTGCCCAGCATTTTTTCATATATTATTCCATAGCTAATCTGAACTGATTATTTCAGTTGAGAATACCACTACCAGTTTCCCTGATCATCTAACCGAGCACTCTTGGTTTCTTCCAGGATGCAATGTACCTCTTTTAGAAAAAATAATTAAAAAAAAAATCTAATTATTTTTAACTGAGTCCCTCCACACATCACATATTCAGTGGCTACATATTCAGAAGCTGTGAATTGCTTCCTGCTTGAGGGTTTTTTCATAAACACTTCTGAGTTTTTATTATTAACACCCTCAAGAATGTTACTTAACAAATCTAAACCTTTACTGGGTTTTAGATTCACAGATTTCACTTTGGTTATTAGAAACAAGGGAAAAAAAAATCAAGAGAACTAAGGATACATTGTAAATGTAATGTCAACAAGCAGAATTACATACACTAAATATATTGTAAACTACATAACCAAATTACTATGATGTAAAAATGCTCATAAAAATTATTAATTTAACAGTTAAAAAGTATGGTTAGAAAGAGGAGAAACTATTTTTGAGTGGTTGCTTAGGTACACAGTACATTTACTATATTTAATTCTTCTTGTTAAAGTGATATTTACTTTATAGTTTCACCAGAGACGTGGTGCTATTAAAGATAAATGCTTTTGGTGTTAGTGTTTGGTAAGATTCATGTATGGATTGTGCTAAAAACCTGAGACTTATAACAAACATTTCAAGTGAAAACATCACCACTTACTTGTTTAAAATGATCTGAAATTATCTATAGGTAAAAAAAAAGTAATTGCTGTTATTCCTTCACTAGTATAAATCATTGAATCATAGAACTGAGTTTAGAAGGGGCCTCAGCAAGTCAACCTCCTGCTCAAAACAAGACTAGTCAAGTTAGGTTAGGTTTATCAGGGCTATATTCAGGATCATATGATTCTGAATTATTCATAGAATCTCCACATTAAATTATGATATTATGGTATCTCTTTTCTGTCCAGATAGTCACCTGTTTGTTATAAAAATGAATACATTTTAGGTAGGTCTTTTGAAAGTATGCTAGCTTCATCTTGTAAACCTGTATAAAGTCTTAGCATAAACAAAAACATAATGATAGATTCAAAGGCTACTTAGTGTTAACAAACCAGAAGTAGGCTTGGAATTTGGACCCTGTAGCATTTACCTGCCATCAGCTCTTGCAATGCTACTCCACAGTGTTAGAAGCTTTTCTTCAGTGTACGATGACTGACAATAAGAGATTATGCAAACACATCTTTCATTTATTTTTACTTTTGTTTGCGGAATATATCTCACTGTCAAAATCTTACTGAGCAATTTGAAAATTAATTCATATTGTTTTGATATATCTTGTGATTTTTCATACCTTTTTTTTTTTTTTTTTGAGGCTTAATTCATTACTTAAATGCTTGTTGTTAACACATTAAGAATTGCCACAGGCAGCAGAGGAAAAGTACATTCTTATTCTGGTTTGGTATTAAAATATTAAATAGATTTTTATTTTTTCTTTCACTGAGGAAAATTACAAGACAAACATACTTGGCAGGGAAACCTCTCAGGTAAATGAAAACCTATGAAATGTTAATTTGGCAGTCCAAAACTGTTCTGAAACCTCACTGTTGGAGCAAGTCCAGAGGAGGGCCAGGAAGATGATTAGAGGGCTGGACAGGCTGAGAGAGTTGGGACTGTTCAGTCTGGAGAAGAGAAGAATATGGGGAGACTTCCAGTACCTAAAGGGCGCTTATAAGAAAGATGGGGAGAAACTCTTCAGCAGGGCCTGTTGTGATAGGACACGGGTTAACGGTTTTAAAACAGAAGGAGGTAGATTCAGACTGGATATAAGGAAAAAAAATTTTTACAATGAGGGTGGTGGAACACTGGAACAGGTTTCCCAGAGAGGTGGTTGGTGCCCCATCCCTGGAAACATTCAAGGCCAGGCTGGACTGGGCTTCTTGCAGGGGGTTGGACTAGATGACCTTTGAAGGTCCCTTCCAACTCTAAGTATTCTATCGTTCTATGATTCTATTTTGACAAGTCTTTGAACTTTCTGGTTGGCAAGTTGGGGGAAAGAAAGTGAAACAAGTAAGTTCTTGTATCTTAAGCACATTCATATTTTAAATATGCTTGTATTATTTTTTGAATGAGTTAACAAAGTTATCTGACTTTCTAAAACAATGAGTTTTGCCTTAGTTGTAGTCTGTATACTCATATCTAATACTTCTTTATGGCTTTATAGAACGCTATTTCAAACTTACAGAGATATTTCAACAGACGACAATGGGAACTCATTTGGCCGCATGGTTTTAATTTAAAAATTATTTAATCATATATACTGCTGTTAGCATGGACAAAACTTCTATAATTCCATATTGTTTTTTAATGTTCATTTTTAACAGACATATTTTTAATGCCTATTTTTGACAGTCTATTTAAATGAAAAACATATTTAATAACTAGGAGGCTGTCCACTAGGCCAAATCCATACAACACTGCAATTCAAGACAATTAATCATTAACTTACACCAAAAAGGCATGGCATGAAGATCTAACAAAGAATGCCTAAAAACAGGATTACATAATACCACCTTGTGGATGCTTCATAGACCTCTTAGGAAGAGGACAGAGTAAAAGTTAGAGAAAGCAATAGCTTCCAGGTCGTTAGTTTGCAAACCCTTTAAAGGTTTCCAAAGAAGACAAGCAGTAAATTTAAATAAATTTGGGCTTGATTTTCCTCAAGAAAGACCTCTCAAATACTTCATCAACACCTTGGAGATTTTAAAAATAGAGAAATTAAGCCTGACAGATTTTGAGTATTTTAAATCTTAAAAAAAAAAGTTATAATGTGATACAGTGTTTTGTTGTGACTGCTTGATAATAGCATTAAAAAAACACCCTTGAAAACATTGATATTTGAAAATGTGAGATTGTCTAAGTTTTCTGCAAAGGGTCTACCAAAAGCTGCCATTACAACACTTGTTCAAAAAAAGACAGAGAAGTCCTTGAGTTGCTTCTACATGGAGTAAGACTTTCACTTGCAGAGGACAGAGAGGACACAATTGCAGGAGACAGCACAAAAATAGTCTTTGAATGTTCATGAGACTTATAAACAGAACCAATGCCTTTCAGACATAATATTGTAAAAAAAAAGTTGTTCCTTGAAATCATAGAATCATAGAATGGTTCGAGTTGGAAGGGACCTTCAAAGGTCATCTAGTCCAACCCCCCTGCAAGAAGCAGGGACCTCCCTGACTAGATCAGGTTGCTCAGAGCCCCATCCAGCCTGGCCTTGAACGTTTCCAGGGATGGGGCATCCACCACCTCTCTGGGCAACCTGTTCCAGTGCTCTACAACTCTCATTGTAAAAAATTTTTTTCTAATATCTAATCTAAACCTCCCTCCTTCTAATTTAAA
>WHYT01016986.1:219221-235307 GCA_009806455.1 Tetrax tetrax
CTTGGAGGAGGTGCTCCTTAAATACGGACCAACTTTCCTGGGCCCCTCTTCCCTCCAGGGCCGCCTCCCATGGCACTTTGCCCATGAGGTCCCTGAAGAGACTGAAGTCCGCCCTCCTGAAATCTAGGGCAGAGAGCTTGCTGTGCAGTTTCCTCGCCGCCCCGTGGATCTTGAACTCCACCGCGTCATGGTCACTGCAGCCAAGGCTGTCCGTCAGTTTCACGTCCCCCACCAGCCCCTCCCTGTTGGTGAGCACGAGGTCCAGCATGGCACCCCTCCTTTTTTTTGTTTCAATATTTTGTGCTTGTGCACGGAAAAATATAACTTTCAACAAATGTCACATTTTGAACTTAAAAAATCCTTTTGAAGATTATGACAAAACACTTTCATCTATATTTTCAAAATGAAATACTATATTATTTTGAACAATCTATTTTTCTTTTGAAATGTAATTAATGAAATGAATTTGAATTCACCCAAAAATCTCAAGTAAAATAAAGAGAAAACTTGAAGTGAAAAATGTCTTTTTTTCTAAATCACCAAGATAAAGTATTTGAACTGACATAATCAAAACTATATTTTCAACTGATTTTCCAGTTTGAAAAAATTGTTACTATTTGGATTTTCTAATTTTTTTTCTGCTCAGAAAGATAATGGCTCACTGACATGTACTCTGCCGCAGCACTGTCAAGGTTGCTGGTCTGTTTAAGGATCCTAGACTAACTCATTGTCCTGTGAAGACAAAATTCTTAAAAGATGCATCTGGGCTGACTGGTACTACTCTCCTCTCTACTCCCTTCTGGAAGAAGATTTTGGAGCAAGGTCCTTCGTTTCTACTCAGATTTTCTTGCTAAGGGAATGATCTGATTTAGCTGAGGCTGATGTCTATGTGTGAACTTACTTGCACAGTGTGTAGATGACAGGGAGCCGATTATGTTGGAGATAAACAAAAAATAACTCAACCTCATAGCACGGACCAACTCTCATGCTCTTTTTGTATGGATTTTGCTGTGGATTTGGAGTCTCAAAACAGGCTTAGGCAAACTCTCAGTGATGACAAAACATACAGAATAAACAAGAATAATAAATTAAATTCAGTGTATTTTGTCTTATCCATTATATCCTTTTGACTTTTAACAGTTGTCTACCATAAAAAGAGCAAGTAGATGGTCAGATTTGTCTGAAAATGAACAAAAGTTAATTTCATGGAAAACTAAGAGTAGAGACAATATCTGTAAGATTTCTTGAGTGTTTCCTGAAGTACAATTAGCTATCAGGTATTAAGTGGTCAGCTCACAAGCTAAAATAAAAGCTGTGAGTTATGGAGTGTTTGAAATGTGAAGTCAGGTATGTAGGATACTTTACAGGAACTGAGAATGTATAAATTTGCTTGTGAATGTACTATATAATAATAAGGTGCCTTGGAGTAGCTTATAATCTCAACAACTCAGTTTTCATGTCTATTAAAGTCACAGTATTGGCTAAAGTGCAATGTGTTTTGACATCTATGGATGAAAACATCATTTCAGTAACAAATAATAGGTAGTACCTAGGTAATGCTAGGTATTGGAATCTTTACAGATGTTGTAAAAAAAATATGGTGCTATGAACTACTTAACTTTTCTGAGTTATCCTTTCTAGCAGGACAGAATTTTATCTTAGTATCCAGGTCATTAATATTTAAGATTTCTGTAATATGTCTTGTTATGTAGCATACAGTTGAACAGGAACTCAGGAAATACCACACACACTTCTCAGATATCTAAATAGAAAAGGCAGGGAGTTAACATTCATGGGTTAAGTTTGGTCTAATTAGGAAGAAACATATGTACTAGTGACCTTCTGCTTGGCTAGCCAGATGTATAAGTTCTGCGATGAGGGTTTTCTTTTTATGACCATTATGTCTGACACAATTATGTTGTAAAGTTATATATATTCATCCATAAGGTTTTGTCCTTCACTTTCAGAGAAATGACTTGTCATTTGTCTCTGTCAGGAGATCTCAGGGCAAGACTGTTAAAGTTGTCAACACCAACCATGTGGTAAAATCATATCAAATGTAGGTGAACTTTCCGTATGGATCTAAAAGTATAGTTTTTATGCTTGTTAAAAGCTGAAAGGTTTCCATCACTTTCAGTATTTTATCTTGTACTCCTTCTTCCATAACTGGTGGCAAGGAATGACAACATTGACTCCATACTCAAAAAAATAACATTGACATGAAGAGTTGGCTTGCGAGTAGTAATGTGCTCTACAAATGCAGATGCTGCTCTTTGAAGGCTGCTTATTTTTCAAGCACTCAGCCGCAACTTTCACTTTTCTCATTAAATTAAGTGACCTACATAGTTACTTTATACATGATGGGGAGAATAGTAGTGTTCTATTGCATGTAGCCACAAATATTCAGACAACTGTGAACTTTTAGTGATCGTCTGATAATTGGGAGTCTGCTATTACTCTGTTATTTGCCATGCTATAATATCCACTCGTCAGGAAAGTGTCATTCATCGTACCGATCACGGTTTCCAGAAAAGCCATCATGTTAGCTGTAGTATATCTGAAAATGATATTTCAATCCATTAAATATACATTTTGAGGATTCTGAAATACCTTCTAGAAACAGAAGCTATCAATGATAAAGGTTAACAATTAACAAAATAACCAGTTCTCAGACTACATTATAGACTAGTCAACTTCTCAACTGTCTTCTGAGATAGGCATATGATTATTTTTAACTGAAAAATCCTGGAGGATAAGGAAAATTGCTCTGGTCAAGCAATATTGAAAGGAAAAAAGAGAAATAGTATTTAAATATTGAGTATTTCAGGTTTTTTGACTCCAGGAACTCAATGTCATGGACACTGTACTGCTAAAGTTCAGAAGAATCACTCCAGATTGTATATCTACTTGTGTACATAATTGTAATTGTGCAAAGTGAGTATTATACAACTGTAAAACTAATGCAAACATATAAGGGAGCTCAAAATAAATTTATTTTAAATCAGCATGATAATTTGTTCCCACATTTTTTATTTAATTACTGTAACAGCTGTCACGGAAAACTGATCATCTGTGTGAGGTAAGTGAATATGGTTGAAGGTGTCTACACAAGCTCAATTATACTTAGGAATTTTACTTTGGGGGAAAGGATACTTTTGTTTCTTTAAGACTGACAGAATTATTGAAGGCTTATACACAGCTGAACTAGGCAAGTGCTCCATATATATGGAGTAGCATGTATAAAATGCTCATATTGTTAGTCCCAGTTCAGGTTTATCTATATATTATTGAGCTTGCTTTTGTTTTGATCCTTCCTTTCACATAAGAAAGTTATGGAGCTAATTCAATGACCATGACTAGGAAAGTGGTACAGTCAGATGATCTGTCCCTGTAAATATACAAGACTGAGTTGGAGCTCAGACGACAGCCCTAGTGGAATTACTTCCATATCAGCCCTGATTTTCTGCTCATGTTCTCCAAGATTTTCCCCACCACCTATCTTGACAACCCAGCCCAGGTCTTTTGTCCTATACAGTTAGACTGTTTTTCTTAAGTTCAATTCCAAGACTTTCCAAAGCCTTCCTTCTCTGTGGTCATAGCAAACTAAATTGGAAGGTCTAAAAAGCTTTCAAACATGAATGATTCTACTGTCTTTGATGTAGTAAATATTTGCTTTTTTTTTTGGCAGTTGACAGTTTCGAGTTCTGACATATTAATCTGAAGGGGAAGAAAAGATGGGTTGAGTATAAGAGAGGATATGTCATTTGCCCCCTTCCCCTTCCAATTAGTATGTAAAATGACTTATTTTTACTAACAGAAGCTCCAGCTTTCTTCCTTTCTATCTGAAAGAGTTAATACACATAGTAAAGGAAAGTATCTTAAAGAGGGAGATTTGCACGATTCGTGATTTGCATTTTTTCCTTGAACTTTATCAATTCTTTTACAGAAAAAATTTTTCAGCCACCTTTCCTATTATGCAGGATATGAGTTTATAAGGATTACTTCACTTTTGACAGATTTTTTAAATGGGACTCTAATATGAAAAGGTAATAAAAATCTGCATCTGTGTTTTTTGGTAACCACAAAAAAAGTCAAGATATTAGACTAAAATAATCCAAATATAATTATGATCAAATTTAAAGAAGGAAACTTAGACTGGGCCATAAATATTACACAAGTAGGATGTGTGAATAAACTGCAAACAGAACCATGTTCAATACACTTGAACAAATAATAATGTTAAGACAGAGGTAATATTAAGAATGAAACAGAGCTAAAGCAATAATTTTCTGCTTTTTATGAGTAAAATATACGACGTTGAATTCCCTGAGAACTCTTACAGCTAGTGATGAAGTGTTATTTCCCAAGGCAAAAAAAGCTATTGCGTTAGCTTATTAACATAGGTAAGGCAATATGTAGAACTCATATTTATCAAAATCAAATCAACATTTTAACTATTAAAATATACTTTGTTCATAGCTAAAACTGCCTATTTTCTGTCTCTTATAAATCTTTGTGGAACACACTGAAGTGTATGATGATTTGCCATTAAAAGTCTATGCTTTCAGTATCCAATATCTACTTCCTCAGGCTTCAGGAACAGAAGGAAGGAGTGTAAAAATAATGGAAATAGCAATGGCATCTCATTTCTGCTTGATCTGAATATCTAAGGATGGCTAATTCATAAGCAAACAATACACAAAGCAAAATTTTGCTTCAGAGGACTCTCTAAACATAATATTAAAACTCAATGATCTGTGAAGCTTGTATTCACTCCTTGGATTTTCTGAGTATAACATCCTATCTGTCTCATCTAAAAGGAAACAGAGGTTTAAGGGTTTCTTTGAGATATATTATTTGCATATTATTCTCTGACAATTTATCCACTGGAATTATACCTAAAATCTTTGAAAACGTCTTAATTAGTTTTCCAGCTATCTAGAGTGAGAAAAATAAGACCCAACAATATATCATCCTTAACTATGGTCTCAGCTGTCATGATTTAACCCACTCAGCAGCTAAGATACCACTCACTCACTCCCTTTCCTCCTGCCCCCCCACAGTGGGATGGGGAGGAGAATTGGGAGAAAAAGAAAAGCAAAACTCACGGGTTAAGATAAAACCAGTTTATCAGAACAAGGGAAGAGGAAACCGAGAAGGAAAAAAACCAAACCAGTTAACAGAGTATACTAAGCACGTGTTTCACAGTACAAGAGCTGACAGAAGATCCTGACACCCAGCTCACTCTCAAGTGGTTAAAAAAAAAAAAAAAAAAAAACAAAACCAAAAAAAACCCAAAAAAGCCCTCCACACCATGCCCACTTTATATACTGAGCATCACAGTATGGGATGGAATACCTCTTTGACTAATTTGGGTAAACTATCCCAGCTGTTGGGTAACTGGTGAGCTATCTCAGCTGTGTTCCCTACCAGCTTCCTGTGAAAGTCAACTCTATACTAGCTAGAACCAGAACCCTCAACCTAAATAATTTGATCAATATTATTCTTTCAAATGTTGTCTTTTAACTGTATTTCATAACATGATACATTTTTAAGTGGGGTACAGGGCAATGCAAGTTGATTGTAGGCATATATATATATTTTTTATATGCAAAGCAGAAAATTACCCCCTCCTCCACATTCGGGAATACAGAAACATTCTGATTTCTTTAACGTAAAATTTTTAAAAGCTAAACACACCATGTCCCTGGGAATTTTGAGGTGCACTGTAGCCCTTCAGTCAATGAAAGATGGTTCATGGGAAGAGCAACTCGACCTCAGGATCCTCAGGAATAGCGAAGACAGAAACAGTGCTTAATTTATCACATTTGTGATACTCAGCTTGGACAGTATCAAACTGCCACACAGATATATTTAGTTTTGTTACTGCCATTGTCTAGACTCCTCACAACTTAAAAATCATTTTCTGAGGTGCCATGTGGGAACTGTTGCAGCAGATACTGATTCTCTGAGGAGGTTTTTTTAGTTCTACAATTGACGGCATTTGTTTCTTAAGGACTGAAAGTATTATCATACACTTGCAGATGGCATTCAGAAACTCTATACAACTCCTATGTTGATGGTATTAGAAGCTATTTCAGAGTACCTCAAGAGCCAGAATGACTCTCAGAGGTCTCCTCTGCAGGGACCTAAATCCCTTTAAGAAATAAACCATACTCACTGATCCATGTTCAGCAGTTTATGCTCTGCAAAATGTAGTTGAGAGAGGGTGTACACACTTGTATCCTTGCCTGCATTTTCTTAAAAATGATCATTTAAACTGACATGATGCATAGTTCATTCAAGGCCACTTAAATATCAGACATGTGGCAAAAATAAAGATTGCAGGGCAGCTGGAATGAAAGTGCTGTTAAGGTGACCAAACCAAGAGAATAGCATTTGTCTCAAAGAGGTTTTGGTTTGGGGTTTTTTTAGGGTAAGCCTGTGAAAAACATTTCTGACAAAAAAAAAAAACCCAAAGGTTCTAGGTATATATTGCATTCTCTGGACAAAATCTTGGAATGATATGAACGGTAAAATCCCAACCAATATTGTATCTCTTAGGTTTGAAATGCACTTAGTGCTCATTATTCACAGAGACCAGGCTTTATTAAAAACCAAAAGTCAAACAGTATCTGCAGATCACTTATTTAATTTTCTTTGCTCTGAAATATGGAAGTCTTGCATTAATATTAACAGTGAGTGTCAAGTAAACTTCTTTTGGCTGGGATTTAATGTTTCCAGGTCTGAAGACATATCTTTTGGAAAAAAAAAAGTATTACTCAAATGACCATTTTTTTTAGAACTATATATGTGGATTATATAGATTTCAGACAACATTTATTTGAGGCCTGAAGGTCCTATTTTTATGAACTGCCTAACATTTTTGAAATCCTACTTTACTCTGAAGTTTGACTTGAGATAGGGCTGACTGCTCTTGCCTGTTTGTGTAATTACATTTCAGTTTTACCCTGAAAGGGAACAGCCATCTATGTCTCTCTATGACCATATGAGAGGATGTAATACTTGGTTTTGCACATAGCTGGTGCATTGTTGAACCTCTAAAAGGTCATTTCTAAAGGAACATTGAGGACTGACCTCTCTAGACCAGCGCCTGGGCGACTGTGGGTCATGGAAATTAAAGTGAGTCATAACACTGCTTCTGACATTTCAGTTTGTATGAGGAATAAAAAAACAACCCAGACACATGGAGGATGAGCGCTGCTTCCTGTGTGGTTTTAACTCAAAACTGCTCAGCTGATTTCCTACCAATGTAGTCTCTGAAAGGAAAACCACGGAGGCCTCCGGTGATGGCATAGACTCAGTCTTGTCCACTGTCCATCCCCACCACACTGGTGGCCGGGGCTGGAGCACAGCAGCACCATGAAGCAGCTCACCTCTCCGCAGTGTTATTTGCTGACTCCACATCTACTGCTTCCTCCCTTCGTATGGATAAATTGCCAACTAGTTTCACAGGTCCTTGACACCACCTTCCTTAAACCCTGATTTTACACAGCAATATGCTAGACTTAAGTGTATTTTGAGAAAACAACAAATTCCAACTAAAACATTGTGCTATTTTCTGGTGCAGGGGAATTCACATATGGAACAAGCCTTAAAAATTTGGTGGCTTGGGTATAAGGGAAGCTAACAGAGAATACAGACCAAGAGTCTGGGAAACTGGCTGGACAGAAGACTGTGTGGGAGTTTCCTGTATGATTATGGTAATTAAGAGGGGACAGACTTTATTACTAGCTCTTATCTTATCCAGACATCCTCCTTCACACACTATACCTCCATCAAGAAGAGTTCAGACTGCAAATTTTCTGAGAATCCCTTGACTCAGATTGCTTTCTAGTAAACCACAAACTAAATTAGAAGAAAAAGCTACCTTTGTAATGGAATATCAATGTAATCTGCAGCTCAATTTTGTCTACAGCATTCTCCTCTGCTGCCACCAAAACAACCTATTTCTTTTTTCCTTTTGACAGAGGAGGGAATTGGTTTACAATTTCTGTCTCACGTTGCCCAAGAAGCAAAGGTTATACAGGTACCTCCACTACAAAGGTATAACCTAGCCTGACTGATGAGAGTATAAATCCTTTCTATGGATGTGGGACTGTACTATTGGTTTTTTTATGTTATGTGAAAACTGTGACATATACTTGTTGATTGGAGCAGCCAGGATGCTGACAAGGACTTCTTTGGGCAACAAGATGATGGGACAGAGTGAAACCACAAAGAGTCAAACAAGAAAGAGTGTCAGTGTCCAAAACACAGGAACAGTTTACTTGTTCCACTGCTGTAGTTTTGTTGAACAGAAATACTGACAAACAGAAACAACTCATTGGTGTTCAGGAAAATACTTCCAAATTTTGGGGTGCATGTGAAATTTTTCAAGGTGTATGTGTGTTCACACATTTACACAAGTCTGTAAGCCAGATTTTTTTGTATGCTTGTGTCGAGTAATTCAGTAACATCTTAGAGAAGACTTTCAAAACCATATAATACTTCACTGTTTCCTCTTCAGCAAGTCTATTACAGATAATCACATGTCCACTAAAGAATCACTCTGGGAAATTGAAATCTAAAGTCTAAGTTCAATCATTAAAGTATGAAATAGAAATTATAAATCTACTTGTTGTGCAATTCTCAACACAACTGTTTTGATGGAATTGCTACAGACATATTTATAATTACTAGCCTTGAAAATACAATCTGTTTTATTAATAAGTAAAAAAAAGCTAAAAAGATACTTTTTCTTTGTTAAATCAATAGATCTAACTCTCCTTTCAGTTCATCCATCTTTCTCCCAAAAGGTATTTAAAGAACTCTAGGAAATCTCAAACTATTACAAAAGATTTTAAACCTTATGAGTCACAATCTAAAGTCAATTTTGAGAGATAATCATAATTTCCAACATGACTCAGTAAACTTAATCCTGAAGCCAAGGCAGAAACAAAATTGAATGTTCAGATTTCTTCACAACAGAGACAACTGTCTCTATCCAGCTTTTCAGAGCAGTTGTCCATACAACTATTCACACCCGCAACTTAAGGAATAAGTTCATTACGTCAACTTAGTCTAATAAACTAAGTTCTCTAAAGTCTGGTATAAACATCTGGAACAATTCTCAATGTGAAAATTGCATCTAGCAATTAAATTACTATCTTTTTCTACGTTTTCACCATCTTGCAAGAAGATACAGATGATTTTTCTTTATCATAGGTTTGATAAGAGGCATTTCTGTTTTGATATCACATTGCTGAAGTTGAGAAGGCAAAATCAGGGACTGGGTGAATGAAGAACTGCCCACTGTAGCAGGAGAGCAGGTTTGGGACCATATAAGGAACCTGAAGGTGCACAACTCCATGGAACTTGATGAGATGCATCCCCGGGTCCTGAGGGAACTGGCAGATGAAGCTGCCAAGCCACTGGCCATCATATTTGAGAAGTCATGGCAGTCTGGTAAGGTTCCCAACAACTGGAAAAGGCATAACATAGCCTCTATTTTTAAAAAGGGAAACAAGGAAGTTCTGGGGAACTACAGGCCAGTCAGTCTCACCTCTGTGTCTGGCAAGGTCATGGAACAAACCCTCCTGGAAACCATACTAAGGCACGTGGAATATAAGGAAGTGATTAGTGACAGCCAACATGGCTTCACTAAGGGAAAATTGTGCCTGACCAACTTGGTGGCCTTTTATGAGGGGGTTACAGCATCGGTGAAGAAGGGATGAGCAACTGACATCATCTACCTCGAATTGTGTGAAGCATTTGGCAGTGTCCCACACGACATCTTGTCTCTAAACTGGAGAGACATGGATTTGACAGATGGAGCACTCAGTGGATAAGAAATTGGCTGCATGACTGCACTCAATGAGTTATGGACAATGACCCAATGCCCAAGTGGAGTCTAGTGACAAGTGGCGTTCCTCAGGGCTCGGTATTAGGACCGGCCCTGTTTAAAACCTTTGTTGACAACATGGACAGTGGGATAGAGTGCAAGTTCAGTGATGACACCAAGCTGTGTGGTGTGGTTGAGACACTGGAGGGAAGGGATGCTATCCAGAGGGACCTTGACAGGCCGGAGAGGTGTGCCTGTGTGAACCTCATGAAGTTCAACAAGGCCAAGTGCAAGGTCCTGCACATGGGTCGGGGTCAATCCCAAGCACAAATACAGGCTGGGCAGAGAATGGATTGAAAGCAGCCCTGAGGATCAGGCCTTGGGAGTGCTGGTGGATGAGAAGCTCAACATGAGCTGGCAATGTGTGCTTGCAGGCCAGAAAGCCAAACGCATCCTGGCCTGCATCAAAAGGAGTGTGGCAGCATGTCAAGGGAGGTGATTCTGCCCCTCTGATTCACTTTCGTGACACTCTACCTGAAGTACTGTGTCCAGCTCTGGAGCCCCCAACATAAGAAGGAAATGGAATGAGTCCAGAGGAGGGCCACGAAGATGATAAGAGGGCTGGAGCACCTCTCCTATGGAAGTAGGCTGAGAAAGTTGGGGCTGTTCAGCCTGGACAAGAGAAGGCTCCAGGAAAACCTTATAGCCATCCTCCAGCACCTAAAGGGGGATTATAGGAAAGATAGGGAGAAACTCTTTAGCAGGTCCTGTTGTGATAGGATGAGGGGTAATGTTTTTAAAATAGAAGGAGGTAGATTCAGATTATACATCAGGAAAAAAAAGAAAAAACTTTTTACAATGACAGTGGTGGAACACTGGAACAGGCTGCCCAGAGAGGTGGTCGATGCCCCATCGCTGGAAACATTCAAGGCCAGGCTGGATGAGGCTCTGAGCAACCTGATCTAGTCAGGGATGTCCCTGCTCCTTGCAGGGGGGTTGGACTAGATGACCTTTGAAGGTCCCTTCCAACCCTAACCATTCTGTGATTCTATGATTCTGTGATTTACAGAGACAACTACTGGGTTAAGTTTTAGCAGGTTTTTAGATAGTTCTTTAGTTATGTCTGATGCTAATTGCCAAGTGTTTGACAAATCTATCTGTCAATAGAAGAAGATTGCCTTTGTGTCACCTTTATGACTCTGTAGCAAAAGTAAAGAGACCTTTCCTCACAGTGTTCAGCTATGGCCTAGCTTATGAATCTGTATTTTGTCAATAGATAAAGATTGGGAGCCTAATTTCTGGAACTTATAGCCAGAGCTCCCTGAGGTTTCTTCCATTTTTTTTTTTTTTTGTAATTCACTAGCCATACCTATTAAGGATTTTAACTTCATGGAAGGTTTAGGAAGAAGTAGCCTCTGGATTGTGGAAGTTTTCTCTTCTTAGCTCTGAAATTCTGCCATTGTTGAACATTTAGGAGTTAGGAGAATTTAAAATAGGGGCACACAGTGTGAAATGGTTTGTCTTTGCTAACATCCTCTTGAAATTTGCCAGACTACTAAGGTTGAATACAATGAGCACAGACCATGAAAGCTGCAGAAAGTACTTCAGAGGTCTTGAGCTTTTGGGGTCATACTGTAGATTTCTCTCAATGTTACATGGATCATTCTGACAAGAATTCAGGTTTAACTGACAAAAAAAAAAAGGAAAAAAAAAGAAAAAAAACACCACCTAAAGTTTACATAACAGAAGGAAAAGGAAAGTGAAAAAGAAACTAGTCTGTCCTTTTTTTTAGTGTACTATTTTGGCCATAGGAATTACTTTGTTTACAAGGAGAGTAAGCTCTACTATCTTTTTCATAAAGTTCCTGCATGTTCTCATTCACTGAAATTTAATAAGCAGTTATATTCTCTGGAACACTGGAAAAATAATTATTTGAAGAGAAGTTGGACTACTACCCTGCCAGATTGCACCTCAGATTTAGGAGGGGAGGTCAAGGGGACCTCGCTCTGAGATCTCCCAGGAGCTGCCCAGGATCTAACAGATCTCCCAGGAGAGAGAGACAGGGTTTTTATATAAAAATATTTTAAATATTATATTGTGTAAAGCTGCCTTCTACAGACTTCAGTCTTGTACTAAAGCACGTTTTACTTCACATGTTCTTCATATACACAATTTTGATGCCATTAGGCTTAAATATAAAATATATCTCCAAATACTTTATCATTTGTATTAATGTTGACCTATTCCTAAAACATCTACAAAATATTAGTTTGCATTTATTGCCTGGCTCTGACCCTCAAGGCAATTCAATTTTCTTGATTTTTTTTCACCTTTTCAAAAATAATCTGTTAACACAACACGCTCCCCATCAAGATATTAGCTATGGCCAAGTATTTTCTGTAATACCAAGATCCACAATATTAAAAGCCACTATCAATGAGGGTTCAATTACTTTGGAAATTGAAATATCACTTTACACACTTGGAAGACTAAATAGAAGGAAGCACTATGCTGTACCTTGTTTGCAATACCATTTTAAACTTTTTTTTTCTTTTTTTCTCCTGAGCAGTGAGTGCATGAAGGTCAACATATTCTACAAGTCATTGGAATTGTTCTCTAAAAACAACTTTATTCTCTTAATGAGTTCACAAGAGACCAAAGAGAAAGTGAGCCATCTCATTTTAGGGCCAACAGTGATTTAGAGCGCTCATTATAAGGGTGCCCAACAAAAAATTCTCTTTCATATGAGGCTACTGTATTTTGGACTAAAATATATTTAGCCTCTTACTCTTGAAGCCTTCCTCTGTCAGTGTTTTACACTGTGAAAATTGGAAGAAGAAGAAAAAAAATATCTGTAATAGTTGCATATTTCAACTATTGTTGCTTTGTTATTCTAGTGAATCCTGAACAATTTAGTTTCCTGTTTGAAGGAGAGTTTGTATTTCTGAAATTCTATAAGCTCTGAATTGATAAACAAACTCTATGCATTTCCAATATATTTGTATATTATTACAGTATATATTACACAAACTCAGCAACAATTCTCCAAGTATTTCCTAACAAGTCAGTATTCAGACATTGAGGTATTTATTTATTCAAGGAAGGGTCCTCCCAACCAGACCTTTTGTTTCCAAGGGTATCCCAAGAATTACAGCTTCTTTAAAGCAAAGACAGCCAAGAAGGTTTCATTGTATTCAAGACTTTTCACCAAGTATAATTCTTCTACAGAAGTGTTATTACTACAGCTTTTCCATTAATGTTGCAGGATTGCACATCTGTAAAGTACAATACATAAGGACTTCGTCCTGCTGTCTAATGCATGCGGAGCTCTTTGGCTCTTTATAGGCACACAGCTGTTGCCCCAAATGCCATACAGACCCGGTGCTCCCTAGTGCGTGGTTTTGGAAGCTGTGACCCTCCTCCCAGCTGAGGTAATAACAGGTCAGTGACCAGTCTGAAGAAATGTACTTTATGAGATAATGAAGCTGTTCAGCCCAGGCATGGGTAGGACATATTTTCCCTTAGAACATTTTCCCCTTTACTTTTCATGCAAAAATCTAACAACCACCTTCTTTTTTTTGTAGCTTAACTGGATTTTAAGATGGCATGTGAGGACAGCTACAGGCTGTGGGCTGGCTGAATGGCATTGCTCTATTGTATTCTCCTTATGAAGGAGCTTTTTCAAAATTTCTGGCCGACATAATACGTTTACCAGTGCTAGGTCTGGATACTTGCAATGCCTTGGCTCCTGACAAGCCCACGGTTTCCTCTCCCAAGTCAGATGACACTACTGGCAGCGGGAATGCACCTGTCACAGTGATGAACAGCATCCTTTTACTTACTACAGTGGTCACGGCCAGTGCACAGCCAGAAGCCACCAGAGGTCTTCCTCAGGAAAAGGTGAATTGCTGGAGCAGATCAGCACAGGCACTGCTCCTTGCCTCACTTGTAGAGGGGTCTGAGTTCACGCTGTGGCTTTGACTCGGCTAGTTGCTTTTACACTAATGGTAATTACAGAGTAGCAAACTGGTAACAGAGTGCAAAACGACTAATCCAACAAATGGAGAACTATATGAAATAAATTTATAAAAACTGACAACAAGGAGGTGACAGGGAAGGACGAGTAAAAATGTAGAAGGTCTGACTTCTCGTATCTTATATTTATAAGAAAAATAATTTGTCCTTAGGGCAGAATCATATTGCACAAATGTGAGTCGGAAGTTCTTCCCAGTCCTCCTCTGGAATAGTTCTTGGGTTGATTATCTCAGTCTGACTCTGCTGTGTCTTGCTTCAATTTCATATTTCATCTGAAAATAATAAACCACACTGTGAGGGCACTTAAAACCTTGAGAAGCAGATGAAAGTGGAGTTTGATAGGGTATAAGGTCAGACTAACAGATTGCAAGTATTGCAGCTGACCTGTTTGAAAAGCTGATTGAAAAAGATCAATTTATAAGTGACATTTTGTGATGGAGGATAGCTTGTGAAGCCCTAGCACCAGAAAGGAGAAAACACAGATGTGAAGGGTCAGGAGTTTAGTTGTGAGGTCACTGAGGAAAGTGAAATCTTGGAAATCAAAATTGAGAAATGATGAGGTGAACAGCTATGAACAGGTAGGATACTGAAGAGGAGGAAAACATATAATATATAAACAGATTCCAGAGATTACCCACCTAACACTTGTCCTTTGATGGCTGATACATTACACTTGCAAAGACACAAATTGAAGCCCAACAAAAAATTTCCCACCAGATTTCAAAATAAGTTCTTACTCAAGCTAAAGTGTGGTTTGCATTGCTAAATTAGGACCCATAGGCAAAACTCTTAATTATTAATTCTTATTTTGATTTGATGGGAGGAACATGTGCTGTCACAGTTTACCTCCACTGAACCACTGGGGAAATCCAGGATTAGGACAATGGTGTTTGTGCTGTTTGTACTTTTTATTTTAGGACTATATTCCCTGTAATACTGTATGATAACTAAATCAAGCTTTGCCCAGTTGCCACTGACTGGGAGGCAGCAATGCCGTGGCATTTCATTGGCAGACTAGTTAGCTGGGGAGAAATAAAATTATATTTCAGCTGAAGGCATAACTCTTCTCTGCATTCCTCCACCACCACCACTTTAAATTCCTTAATGTTTATTAATATTCTCTGCTTTGAAGTAAGCTATTTGAAAATATACTAAATAATATATTGCTTTTTTTACATGAAGTAATTTACATTCATAATTTCCAGTGGGGCTGCAATACTACGATATTTTTCAAAAATACAGAGATACAAGATTGTAAAGTATTTGCAGAGGTGATCCGAAGTAGAGTATGCTCTCTCTATTTTCTGAGGTGATCTGAAGTAGAGTGTGCTCTCTCTCAGTTCCTCTGCTTAATGCCAGTACTCAGAAAGTCAAGCTTTCTCAGTAGAGGGTATGATGGAAGTCCTAGGGATTTAAATATAGCTTAAGACTTTCAAGGAAAACTGCAATACAATAGTGAGGGAATATTTTTTCCAAATCAAGATAAAATTTCATATATATATGAACAAGCAAGTTCCTATGTTCATACATAGGAACATATGCACCAAGGAAATAAGCAAGAAAAATAATTGCTCACATTACACAAAAAAAAAAAATGCACATGACAGAGATTTAAATAAATGCAATTCCACATCTAAAGAGCCATGTCTCTTTTGACAGTTCAGTTAACATTAAGCAACACAGACGTAATTTATGGCAATTATACATCCCAGCAATGTGAACAGGACTATCAACATGAGAAATGTCGATAAATGTTTGCAAAGTCTAGAGCAAACATAATCCTCTGGATTCTGTTCTGTAGGTTTTGTAAGCATTTAGTGATCTCAGATCAACAAAACACACAAGATACTTTGCAGACTAATGCCCAGTTTTTACTTTCTGTGAGATTTAATTGTCTTCCTCTACATCTGTTATTGCATAGAGGCAGAAAAAGAGAAAAGATACAGCTGATACTGTACTATGTATATGGTCAGACCTTTAATCTTTCTATTCTGCTACATATCAAGTTAAATTCCCCGTTAGAATGGTCACTAAAGTGACAACCATTAAACGTTATAGAATCATAGAATCATAGAATGGTTAGAGTTGGAAGGGACCTTCAAAGGTCATCTAGTCCAACCCCCCTGCAAGAAGCAGGGACCTCCCTGACTAGATCAGGTTGCTCAGAGCCCCATCCAGCCTGGCCTTGAACGTTTCCAGGGATGGGG
>WHYT01016986.1:236241-267036 GCA_009806455.1 Tetrax tetrax
GGCCGCCTCCCATGGCACTTTGCCCATGAGGTCCCTGAAGAGACTGAAGTCTGCCCTCCTGAAATCTAGGGCAGAGAGCTTGCTGTGCAGTTTCCTCGCCGCCCCGTGGATCTTGAACTCCACCGCGTCATGGTCACTGCAGCCAAGGCTGTCCGTCAGTTTCACGTCCCCCACCAGCCCCACCCTGTTGGTGAGCACGAGGTCCAGCATGGCACCCCTCCTTGTCGGCTATATATACCTATATATACCTACCCAAGGTGTATAAAATCTTTACTATTCTAACGAATTTTAAGATATAGTTTTTACATTTCTGTTCTTAGCTTACTTAGGCTTTTGTATCCATTTAGATTCAGAAACTAACATTTTTTTTTCCAATACAGTTTCAGGGGTTTGAAAAATTACTTCTAGGTTTGCCCAGCTATTTCACTCCTCTCCTGCACTGGGTACCTGGGTATTTACATCACAGGGAAAATATTCCAGGATGCATGTTCTTTATTTTCCACACTTACAGCAGCAATCTGTCAGGAACACACAGCAGACAACAGGAATATTGCAAGCCTAACAAACAGTGTCAGACAAAAATGTAGGATGTGGGCCCTTTCATAACTTCTCCACCTTTTCCTTTCTACCTTTATCACTTTTCTGAGAAGTTAGGGGTGTCTCCAAGCTGTAAAAGAATGCAGATTTAAATATTTCCAGTGCCATTGACTCAGCAGGGGAAGATCCCTCGAATTGTTTATACAAATAAATAGATCCACTTTAATGTACTACTTTTTTTTTAACAAATCTGGTGAGTAATACGAACATCAACACTGCATTGTAATGCTTGTTCTGTCTGTCTTCCTGCTTTTCTGTCCATTTTGTATTTTGTATGCCTAACCATGAAAAATAATTTCTAAATTTGTTTGATTGGTATTAAGACTTTGTAAGGTCATGCTTGATTTAACACAATTTATTGTGACTCTTCCTGCTGAGTTTAATTATAGCAAGATGCAGATTTCTTTCTGCTGGTAGTAAAATTCAGCACAACCAGATTTGTCCCAGGCTCCACACATCTGTTTTGCTAATCTGTATTCTAGAGTGGCAAACAAAAGTCGTGTCAGTCATACCTTTTGGTAGCTCCAGCGAATATAGGGGATACACCTGAAGTGCTGTGTGACAAACAAAAGCCAAAGAAGTTTTTTAAGTGTAAGGTGGTATTGATTCTTTAATTATTCGTATGCTAATGGTTGCTAGCTTCAGAAGACTTTAAAGAAGTTGAAGAGATTTATCCAGATCCCCACAGGATTACACACCCAGCCAGATCCTCACTCTGGGTATTTAGTGCTTGTCTGTCTGTCCGAACAGCCAGAAAGGCTGTTAAGCTGGGCTGGTCACAATTTGGTGGGCCCTTGGAGCTAACGCTTCATTATAACACTTCGCAAAACCATTGGACTTTGTTAAGTGTTGATACTGATCAGATTAATATGGTAACAGCTGGTGGAATCACGCAGTGACAGAGTATTCAGATCAGGATGGGACTTGTCCACCACTTGATTCAAATAGGCCACATTTCAATTTTCTTTACGGATTTCTTTCACGTTTAGTAAACATCCTACTTGTAACATTCAGAGCTACAGATATCTCCATGCTTCAGCTTCAGCTTGAACCAAATATTAAGTAGGGATAACTTAGATGTGCTTTGTCGTGTGAACTGTGAAAAATATATTTGCTTGGAGGAAAACAAAAAAAAAAAGGACAGTATTTTTTCAACAAAATATATAAAACTCTTCAGAAAATCCAATTTATTTATTTTCCTTTCTTTTTTCCTTTCATATTTGCCTGCTTATTTACTTCATTACTATTCTTTACAAGATTTGGATGTTCATTTGACAAGGTCAGTTACATCATAATGTCAATCACTGAGATTGTAACTTTTATTAAAAACTAAAAGATTTGTGATGTGGGATCCTTCTTAAGGATGATTTCAGACTGAACATCTGTCCCACACTGAAGATAACAAGAGTAGAGAAATTATTATTGAAGTGTTTTTATAGTTTGGAATGTCTGTTATTACTATTCTGTATCACTCTAAAATATGCAGCAGGACCAGCTAAAAACAGAATTATTTAGTCTAATTTATTAAATCTCTGCACGGTTTATACCATTAATGAGGTACCATAACCAAGGACAACTTACACATCCTTCTTGATTCCATCTACCTCTTTATTAATCCTCTTTACATCCTCAATAGGTCTTATGGGCCTGAGGGTTTGTCAGATTAAAGATTAGCAGGTGTTTTGTCTACAGGTTTTCTGTCAATGAATAATTGAAAACAATACACTCACATAAATACAGCTTTCAATTATTCCTTCATGCACACTAATCTTTCTTCTGTTTACCTCATGCAATCTGCTTCTCTTAGCTTTCTATGTAAGCCTGAGGGAACTAAGTAACAATTTGCATTTATTTCTCTTGTATTATCATCATCCATTAATTATCTACACACTTGCTGTTATACACAGTGTCCGCTCCTCCCACATGTGCACAGAGATGCATGCTAAACTTCTTAAAATATCTTGTTTCAGCATTTCAATGACAGATACCTTTCACATAACATCCTATGATCAGTATCTTCCTTCCAGCTACAAAACCATTGGGGTTTTTGTTCAAAATTCTTATATAGCACCTGCAGTGTAGAATAGGTTTCTCTGAAGTATTACTCCTTTTAGTATAAAAGTAAATGAAAGTAAAATACCAGCCTTGGAAATGTATCTATAAGAATATAAAGCATAGCGCCTCTTGTGTATGTCTGTGAACAGGTAAGGGAAGATGCTGAGAGTACTCTGTAGCCTAACTGAAAAACGGCAAAAGAAAAATCTTGATTAATCGATCCTTTTTGTTTTGTTTTGTTTTATATATTAGATAAAACTGATACGGAAATTTTCTATCCAATATTGCCTAAAGAGACTATACACTTTCCACAGAGTTCAGAATTACCTCAGGCAATTCATGGTTTTGCCCAAATTATTCTGTGTTGAAAAACTAAAATACTGCATTGAAGGATATTTAAACTCAAACAAAACTATTTCCTTTTGTCATGGTTTTACTCTAGTTAGCAGCTAAGTACCACACAGCTTCTTGCTCACTCTCTCCCTCTCCAGTGGGGGAATAGGGAGGGAGAATCTGAAAGGAAGGAAAACACATGCTTTCAGATAAAGACAGTAAAGGAAAATACAATAAATAAAAATATAATTATAATAGAATACACAAGACTAACGATGCACAATTTCTCACTGCCTGACAACCCGAAAACCTATACAGCCTGTCCCAAGCAATGATTGTGAAATGGAACAGAGAGTGATCTCAGAACAATTCTGAGAGAGAGAGAGAGAGAGCGAGCAGCCCATCAGCCAACCCCCACTTATTCACTAAGCATAACATCTATGATATGGAATACTTCCTTTGGGCAGTTGGGGTCAGCTGTACTGGCTATACTCCTTCCAGCTTCTTGCACCTGCACAATAGCAAAACCTGGGAAACTGGAAAAAGTCCTTGACCTCTTGGCAACAACTAATAATATCAGTGTATTATCAATATTCTTCACATAGCAAATCTCATACTAAATTCAAAACACAGCAGCTACTGGGAAGAAAGGTATGCCCACCCCTGCCAAAACCAGGACACTTTTCTTAAAACGTGCCCTCTGAGTTCACACAGAATTCCTTCTCAGCTGAACTGCAGGTCACTTGTGGTTTGGTGGCTCATTTTCCTGCTGCATGGCTGTCCACATACTTTGCCCGGTGGCTCCCTCTTCCCTTGTGCTCAACTGATATGATGCATCATGGGTGATGAGTTTGGCTGAGAGGCCTGGACCAGGGGCAGCGTTACATGCAGTAGACTTCATGGGAGAACGAATGTTGGAAAAAAACCAATTTATTGGAAAAGAAGAGTTTAACTTAAGTGAAGTTAAAACTATTTTTGCTTAAGTTTAAGCAGTCAACTGAATAACGAAAGTGATCATTTCAGTTCAGAAATAGCTGTAGTGAAAGACTTAGCTTTTATTGGAAGCAATAAAATGAAATGTTTCAGAGAATAATTTTTGGGAAACTTCCATGTTTTCCATCATTATCCAGAATGAAAACAAATGTCAAAATTTCCATGCAGTAAGGATTCTCGTTTCCGTATTCCCTGATAATAATTTTTCCAGATATTTCAAATAAATATTCAAAGAGGAAAATACAAAAAGAAGTCTATTTTTTAAAAAAAAAGGGGTTTTTTATTACCGTTAATATGAAAATATGGTTTTATTTCCCAATAAAATACTTTGTTGCAGTTCTTAAGAAAAAAGAACTAGCAGGACATATGTATATGCAAATGTAATGTTAATGTAAACAATGAACATGTATAGGTAAAACATACAGATAGCAATCAGAAGTGGAATATTTCTGCAGATAGCATTTGAACCAACTAGAACCATGGGGCCGGGGGTGGGGGGAAGAACGTTGCATATATTATAACCTTGAGGCAGACAGGTTCCTTTTTTTTAAATAATCTATCCACAATATTATATTCACCATTGTATTCATCCTCTAATTCACAATATTATATTAAAGTATTGCAAATTTGCTATTAACATTATTGATGTTCAAAAAAGAAAAAAAAAATTCAGTACAGATTTCTTTTGAGTAATCAAACTTAAGTTAAAACTCTTCTTGAATTCTCCTAAAAGACAATGCTGTCATAACTAGTAGCACTCAACCTTATATCTTTGAAGGTTTAGTTCCATTTGACTAACCATCTAAACTACTTTGTACTTACCAGAAATTCTTGTGAAAAAATCAAGAAGAAAGTCTCGCAAGAAATGTTTTGAGTTTTGTTTTTTTTTTTTTTCCTAAGAGATCTTAAAGTATTCTTAATTTTGGCTCTTTTAGAAATAACACAATAATCTTTTCATCTGTGACAAAAACAAAACTAAGCACACACACACACAAAAAGCAAAACAAAACAAAAGAAAAAGAAACCATAACTGGAGTTTCATGTCTCTCTCATATTTCAGGAGTGCGTGTGTTTGTTTTTATTTGGTTGTTTGTTTTACAGTTAACCACATTGTTGTGAATTTGAAAAAGCTTTCAAGTTTGTTTCAAATTTATGTTTTGGATACTGCTTTGAATCATTCATATTGTCTCACAAACCATTCATTTTGCCCTTAGGAAATACTGTAGAAGATGCAAGACATTTTACTCCAGTTTTGAGTACCATGATGTGGAAAAAGGCTTATTTGTTTTAACACTGGAATAAATACTTTGGTCTTGTGACAGTAATATCTGTGCTTATGGATTCACACGGAATAATGGTACAGTGAATTCTCACCAGTTTAAGTGTATGAGCTATGGAACTCACACAATTAATCATGCAAGTTTATAGTATTTGGACAGTCGATTTTACACCAAAAGTCTACAGAATTACTTGCTGCCACATTGTACAAAGAAGAAATAAATTTCATCCTTCTCATCCATCTCACAATTGGACAAAATTGCGCTAAACCTTCCTAGGAGGTTGCCAATGAAACCATGAAAGTAAGGGAGGGAATTCCCAAGAGGGAATTTAGTTTGAACTAGATAAAAAGAAAGTCTCTCCCTTCATACATGTCTCTGAGGATGACATGTGAAAAGAAATTCAAAACTGGACAATCTTTTCAAAGAGGCCCTTCTGTGAACGGTATTCCTGTAACTATCTGTCATAACTCTGTTTTCTTGAAATATTGGAATTTAGGGAGTAACCAGTAGCCTGCTTGCTTCTGACTTGACAAATTATGAATCCCAAGAAGTCAATAAATATGAGTTAGGCCATATAATTTCACCAATATATGAGCTATATAAATCCTTCCTATCTAGATGGATCAACCTTAGCTCCAAGAAAGATTTGAATCTATGAGTCAATTCTATATCAGAAGGAAACTTTTACTTTTTAGATTATCGAAATAGGTTGATAATCCCAGCTGGGGAAATGCTGAGACCTCCTGATAACTATATACAAGGACCAAACCTTGGCTAGTGTGAGTTGACATAGTTCTGCGGGGAGTACTCTACACCGGCACACACATGCCCTGGTGCTCTTGTTCCAGCAGTGTGTCCAGTGCGAGCCTATAATCCTGCCCTGATAAATCTATCAATAAAGCATGGCCAGAAATTAATTATAAAATAAAAACACTGTAATTGCTTAGTTTTGAAGTGGACAGACAATGAAATGCGAATACAGACAGCAGCTGACTAGTGATCAGGAGCATTGGACATAAGGAATTTGCTTGAAGCTAGCAATAGTTTCACAATATGGTAGCGATTAGTGTTGTTGCTTGCTAATGTTTTGCTGGTTTGTATTAAAACTGACTCCATTTTTACAGTAACAACGAGACATGTTTCTACAAAACAGTTTTGCGGCAAAAGATGTGAGATACGACTGATGGAAAAACCTAATATTTCACTGCCTGAAGAAACAGAAGAATATTAGTTTTGCTCTACGCTGATGTTTTAACACACAAAAACATATGTATTTGAAGAATAGGTTTGTTCTGAATGAAATTCAAAAGGCAGTTTGTATGACTTGCATGTCTATTTATCTAAGGAAAATGAATGGTTTATCATAGACAGAAAGAGAGTAAATGGCAAAGGCTGATACACCAATAGATAGCAAGACAGAGAGGTAGGTGTTTAATGGTGTGAAGGTATCTTCACAGAATCATAGAATGGTTTGATTGGAAAGGAATTTTGAAAATCACCTAGTTCGACCGCCCTGCCGTGGACAGGGACATCTTTCACTAGATCGGGTTGCTCAAAGCCCCATCCAACTTGACAGTGAACACTTCCAGGGATGGGGCATCTGCAACTTCTCTGGGCAACCTATTCCAGTGTCTCAACATCCTTATCATAAAAAATTTCTTCCTTATGTCCAATCTAAATTTACTCTCTTTCAGTTTAAAACCATTGTATCTTGTCCTGTCACTACAGGTCTTGGTATAAAATCTTTCTCTATCTTTCTATAATCCCCCTTTATATTGAAAGACCATAATAAGATCTCCCAGAGACTTCTTTTCTTCATGCTGAACAACCCCAACTCCTTTAGCCTATCTTCACAGGAGAGGTGCTCCAGCCTTCTGACTATCTTTGTGGCCCTCCTCTGGACCCACTCTAACAGGTCTGTGTCCTTCTCGTATTGAGGGTCCCAGAGATGGATGCAGCACTCCAGGTGGGGTCTCACGAGAATGCAGTAGAGGAGTAGAAGCACCTCTCTGAACCTGCTGGTTGCACTTCTTTTTATGCAGCCCATGTTGGCTTTCTGGGATGGAAGCCCACATTGCCAGCCAGGTCCAATTTTTCACCCACCAATATCTCCAAGTCTTTCTCTGCAGGGCTACTCTCAATCCCTTCACGCTCTAATCTGTATTGATATTGGGGATTGCCCTGGCCCATGTGCAGGACCTTGCACTTGACTTTGTTGAACTCCATGAGGTTCGCACAGGCCTATTCCTTAAGCCTGTCAGTGTCTTTCTGGATGGCATCGCTTCCCTCTAGTGAATCAACTACACCATCCAGCTTGATGTCACCTGCAAACTTGTTCAGGGTGCACTCAATCTCACCATCTATGTTGTTGATTAAGATATTAAATAGTATTGGTACCAATATGGACCCTTGAGGGACACCCTCCATTACTGGTTTCTGCTTGGACATTGAGCCACTGACTATCTCTTTGGATGCGATCATCCAGCCACTTCCTTATCTGTCTAGCGGTCCATCTGTCAAACCCATCTCTCTCCAATATAGTGGCCAGAATGCTGTGGGGGACTGCATCAGACATCTAGGTAGATGACATCTGCAGCTCATCCCTTGCCCACTGATGTAGTTACTCCTTCTTAGAAGGCCACTAGGTTAGTCAGCCACAGTTTCCCCTTGGCGAAACCATGTTGGCTGTATCTAGTCACCTCTCTGTCTTCCATATGTTTAGATGTAGGATCTGCTCCATGATCTTACTGAGCATGGAAGTGAGACTGACTGCTTGGTACTTTACACTGTCCTCCTTTTTACCCTTTTTTTCCCATTCTGTTTTCACCTTGGCCACTGTCATGGTTTAGCCCCACTCAGCAGCTAAAATACCACCTGGCCGTTTGCTCACTGCCCCCCTCTCTGCCTTTCCAGTGGGATGGTGGGAGAGAATTGGGAGAAAAAGAAAGGCAAAAGTGGTGGGTTGGGATAAAAATGGTTTAACAGAAAAAAAAAGGAAGAGAAAACAGAGAGAGGGAAAACCCCAACAATTACAGAATATACTAAGCAGGTGATTTGTGGGTCCATAGCTCACAGTGGATCCTGATGCTCACTCCCAAGTAGCAAAATCCACCTCTTGGCTTAGAGTCTGCAAGGGAAGAAATACTTGACATCTAAAATTTCTGCAGTCATTCAGAATAAGTACAGGTTCTGGTGGCTGGAAAGTGAAGAAAGATAAACGCAGAAACAGGGCACCTGCTCTTGTTCTTTGCTTAGTGGGTTGGTTGGCCGATTGGTTTAACAGCATAATTAACCACTGGAACAGCTTTTTGAAGAGATGCAGTGGGTGACACAGCAGTGAAAACTTTTAAACAAAACTCAATGCTTTTTAAAAGTGCATCTCGTATCAAGTGAGAATTAATTCAGTTATGTGGTATAGTGTGCATTACACAGGAAGTCAAAACAACAATTCCTTCTCACTTTATAATATTTGAATCTGTCCTGCCTTACACGTACAAGAGCAAATGCTTTCCTCATTGGATTAGTATATTCTACTTCTTCATTGTCTTAAATTGTTTATTACAAAATAAAACCAGAAAAATCCACAGATGATCTGAAAAAAGAATGGCCTGTCATTTGTCAAGAGACATAAACTTTTGTTTCATTTCAGAATTTCAAACAGTAATGTAACATTTTACAAAATAGAAAGTATGATGCAGAACACTTTCTAGTTAATCTAAAATACATCAGATATGTTATTCCATTTCATTCTTTTAGCCTACTGTATTTCATGCATGTCAGTATATATTGCTATTTTTACTGCAATTTATTCTGAAAATATAATTTGAAAATTAAGATTATGTGAGTCTGCAGGGATTCATATTAAACTCCCATGGAGCCAAGCAAACATCCAGCTCTGACACACCTTCATTTGTTATCCGAGGTTTGCCCATGCTAAAAATTGAATGGCAGTGGGTAGCAGGTCTGAAAATGAGATGAAACATGGGAATTGATTACACTTTTATGAGTACAGCAGATGCAGAATAAAATAGAAGTTACTTTGGTCTGTGATTCTGCACAGCTTAAATCCTGCTATCCCTGCCTTTTCTTTTTTTAATCCATAGAATACTCTTCCCTAAGCAATACAGACTGCAGGCTTTCTTAGAGATACCTCATCTCTGTATTTGTAGACACTCAGTAATGTAACCTACCATGCATTCTGGCACCCCTTCCAGAAGGAGCCATCTGTAAACAAAGCCAACACTTTGAATTTTCCAGGCGTCTGTTAACATATTTGCTGTTTTTCTCCAAATTACCCTCTGTCTAATGGACTTATAGTCTCTTGACTTCAGCTGCAGACTTTGTAAATATCTAATCTTTATAGATTCTATCACAATCAGATGTAGAAAGATTTTTGTATCTGGCTTGTCCATACCCAGGAGGACCCGTTAGCTTACCGTGACACACTTGTTTTAAGGTCTATTGCAGACAGAATGTCTGTTCTTGCAGAGCTAACATACTTTTTATTACATTACATTTAAGTAGATTTTCTCTGCACAGGAACTAAATACCTCAATGAATTCCCACTGAAGAATATCTTCCTTTACACAGGAAGAAAAGGCATGTGTCTATTCCTTAAGAAAGGACAGCTGTTTTTACCATTTGAAACTGTTTGGATGGTGAGGGACTGAGATTTTTTTTTTTGGTTCTCTGCATACGTGGAAAAACACACACGTCAGAGATAACAGTCACAGTGTAGATATCTGTAGCTTTGTAAATCCTAAACAGTGTGATTTGTATTAAAAGCCCAATAAACCATGATGCAGGAAGGAGTGAAACCACTATTTCTCACCTTTGCCATAATTGCTGTCCCCAGAGACACAGACCCTGATCTTAAAGGATTCACAGCAGTATCTAGGGGCAGGTAAAAACTACAGTGGATTTTTGCTTTTTCCAGTAGTTTTGCTTTATATTGCTGTCTTTTCAGCAACATTAAATGACACATCAAGACCATTTTAAAGCATAGGTACACAGAGTAAGACTTTGGGATGGCATCTTAAAATAACTATAATGATAGCCAATTGCTAAAGTGAAGCAGGTTCATGCACGGCTGACTCTACATCTTTGTGTAGTACACTTGCATACAAAAAGTTGATTTGTGTTACATGACCACGCTGTGCCTGAGGCTCCCCCAGGAGTTAAGTTTCTAACACATGATGAAATTACAATGAACCAATGACGCATTGTCTAGGCAGGCTCCGTTCATGAAAACAATGCTTCAAATACCATTATCATCTCAGCAGCAGGTCACAAGAGGCCTATTATTGTTTCTTAGGATTTTAATTTTTAGGCAGTTAAAGAAAGACATTTCAGCAGGGATTTTTTCATTATTTTTATGTTGAGCTTTTTTCTTTTGGAATGAAATATAAGTTTGTATTTGATTTGTTTAAAACATGTAAAAACACACACAAAAAAGAGAAAGAATATGGTTTTTCAAGAAAAATAATTTTGTCTTTTCTTTGGAAAATATTAATGTATTTTTTTTTTCATCTTCCTCCAATTAACCTCCTTAAGATTATGAAGTCGGTCAACAGTGTATCTATAGTAACAAAATTACTTGAAGGAGCTGTATGTTAAAAGAAAGAAAAAATAATATTAACTGCCCATTTACAAAAGTGTTCCTCTTAACAGATGTGAAGCAAGTCCTCAGAGAAATCTACTTTATGTTCCTTTTATTACAGCTTGCTCTACTCACCTTGCTCCCCCATAGCTCTCCTTTCTTGTCTAATCTGACATCATTCCAGTCTCTCCTAAAATCACTCAATCAGCTCATGAAGCTGCAAGCAGATGTAATAAAGAGTGTAATAAAGAGTGTGGTAAAACCTATGGGGAGGTGTGGGACAGGAGCCTTAAACAAAAGAAGTAACACACAATAAAAAGTAAAGTAAATGAATGGAACAAAGGAGAAATGGTACTGAGCAGAGGAGGCAAGGAAGTGGGTGGTTGCCTCTATTTCTGCCAGTAAATTAAGACTGAACTGCAGAAAGACTTTCTTGGGGATCAGATACTATAATTTCAGTGCCTTGTCAACATCAGTGTGCAAAACCACCCGAGAATAAATTCATGAATATGGCACCTCCTGGTTCTGATCTCTTCCACCTTAAAATAAACTCAAGTGTTATCATACAAGAAGCTCTTTAACCTCAAATGACAGTGCTTCATGTGGAGCTGCTGCAGGCCTCAGCCCTTTGAAAATCTCCTTCTGTCTGGAGAGCTATTGACATAGTCCCTTTTTTTTTCCTCCACTCCATTCTGAAGTAGTGGTCTGGTGAGGGAATTCGAGGAAAGTACAGTGAAATGAAGAGTGACTTTTTATTATTGCTGGTCTTGCCATGCCGTGACAAATGGGCAGCTGAAGAAAAAAATTTTTTTTTTGCTATTACTCTCAAACAGGTGCAAAATTTTACTGTGTTAAAATCTTGGGCAAAACCCCCTCTTTCTAAAATTTATGTTATTAATATTAATAATTTGCTATTAGAAAAACATCTTCTATGCATAATTATTACCAGGTCATTCTGATTCAGAAGCAAAACATACTTGCTCAATACCATATTTGAATAAATTCAGCATCAGCCATTTTCATTTGACAGGCCTTGCTAAGCATGATTTTATGGTGGCATTATACCACAATGATGAGAAATGAGCTCTCAAATGCAGTAAAAAAGTAGAACAAATATCCCAAGAGTTTTCTGGGGGTGGCAGAGAGGGATAGCTGGCCTGCCATGTGCTATTCATGGGCAATGACAATGGCCAAAGGCAGAAAGAAATCTTACAGAAATACTCCAACTAAAAAAAGCCTTCAAGAATAAGCATCTGTGTATGTGTCCCTTGACAGCTAGAATGAAATTCATCCAAGATGAGGTAGGTGAAAAGAGGGTTATATTATCACTGCTGTGGGAAATAAACAGCTAGAGTAAATCTTTTTTAATAATATATTTTAATATTTCCTGGCAGAAGGATAAAACAGCACACAGAACATCAAAAATTCTTATGCAACAGGACTCTCCTGATTCTCAGGTGAGGTTAAGAAATTCAGACACCATGGGGAGTTACGGCTACTTGGTTTGTTGCTTCTATCAAACTGTATCACATGGCCACTAGAGGAACAGTCTCTTAAAGCTGCCTGTGAGAGAGCTATGCATAAAATCCATTAGTGTCTACCAAGATCTGAGTTTGTACTCTACACTGTATAAAAAATGTTCCACTAAATGTCCACAAATCCACACTGTGTCCATAGGGCCCAACATACGAAGTCAACACAATACTATGAAAGCAATAATGGTTTAAATCAAGGTGTATTGGTGCAGTATATATTCCACTTACTTGTTTGCACAGCTGATTATAACATAGTCGGTCTTGTTTGAGCCTAACCTATAAAATACATATACTAGGAAAGGTGTTATACTATAGCCTGCAAGGATCTTGCTCGTACAGCTGTTCGGAAAGATCATTCAGAGACATTGCTTCTCACTGTTCCCTTACTCCATTTGCCCCACAGTCAGATTTTGTTCACAGTAGCCATTCCAGATAGGTCCAGTACTACAGAGAAATAATTGAAAATCATTTTCAGGAAAAAAAATAAAGATGTCAATCATAAATATCTTCCTCCTTTATAACATGAAATTAGGTTTTGTAGAGTACAAAATATTGGCATATATGATCATTTGGTATAGGCCAGCTGCCTTGAGTGAAGGAAATAATGTTATGTACTGTTCTTTTGGATTTCTTTAATATCCTTAAAATTTAGTTGCAAAGTGTTACCCCTACAGTTTAGTGCTACCTATAAAATGGGTAGCACTGTCCCCTTACCACTTTCTTTCAAGTTAAATACAAATTTAAAACAAATGTTATTTTGAAAGATTTGGATCACAGATAATGAAGAAAGAGTAGCACAGTTACATTATTATCCAATACCAACAACAAATATCATCAATCTTCATCTTTCATTTACTGCCATTTTATGTCAGAATAACTTAGAATCATAGAATCATAGAATGGTTTGGGTTGGAATGGACCTTAAAGATCATCTAATTCCAATCCCCTTGCCCTGGGCAGGGACACTTTCCACTAGACCAGGTTGCTCAAAGCCCCATCCAACCTGACCTTGACACTTCCAAGAATGGGGCATCCATAACTTCTCTGGACAACCTGTTCCAGTGCCTCACCACCCTCTTAGTGAAGAATTTTTTCCTTATATCTAATCTAAATCTACTCTCTTTCAGTTTAAAGCCATTACCCCTTGTCCTATCACTACAAGCTCTTGTAAAAAGTCTCCTTCAGTTGGAAAAGAAAGTTATCATCAATGCATTTCAGGAACCTCCTGGATTGCTATGACCTGTTGTGTTGCCCATCCAACAGATATTGGAGTGGTTGAAGTCCCCCATAAAAACTAGGGCTTGTGAATGTGAGGCTGCTCCCATCTGTCTAATAGAGGGCTTCATCCACTCCATCTTCCTGGTTGGGTGGCCTGTAGCAGACCTCCACTATAATGTCACCTGTCCCTGCCCTCTGTTTTATCTTGACCCATAAGCTCTCACTTGGCTCCTTATCCATCCCCAGGCAGAGCTCCATGCACTCCAGCTGGTCATTGACATAGACATTGACATTGATACCCCCTCCTTGTGTCCCCTGCCTGTCCTTCCTAAAGAGCCTATTCCAACACTAAAGAGCTCCATTCCAACACTCCAGTCATAGGAGCCAACCCACCATGCCTCTGTGATGCCAACAAGATTATAGCCCTGCAGGCATGCACATGTTTCTAACTCCTCTTGTTTATTGCCTATGCTAAATGGATTTGCACAGAGGCATTTAAGTTGGGCCCCCGGTGAAGCAGTCTTGCTGACTGGAGTGGCTGGAATTCCTTTGTGCTGCTTTACAGGTGCTCTCCTGCTGACCTGTGATCCTTCTCCAGGCTCTGTGTGTCTATGGCTGGCCCTGGCATCAAACTAGTAGGAGTGGGATGGCTTGATGATCCCCTCCCCAAGCAACTTTAGTTTAAAGCCCTTTTAATCAGCTTTGGCTTAACTGAAGGACAAGCAAGATGTCTGGAGAACACTGTTTTTAAAGGTAAAATCTTCACTGAAACATTTGTAAAACTAATGGCAGACGTCCTGCATTGGTTTAGCCCCGATAAGGTACTGCCAAAGTCCCAGAAGTTTCAGGGTCAGAAATTTGTGATTAAAATTATTATTCAAGTTCATCCTGATACACAAAAATCACTGAGGAGACATGGAAGATACTTCTAAAGGCAGATCCCACTGCAAGCTGCAGGGCTGAGAAGGTCCTGCCCACACACAGATTGCAAAATGCTACAGGCTGTCTCTCAGGAAATGAATAATTAAAATGGAAAACTTTTCTAAGATAACCATATCAAGAGATAAAATTGTTAAATAACTATATTTGTCTTCAGTTCTTCATAAGAAAAGAACTGGAAATACAGCTGATACTTGAGACTAATCAGCTGTTGATGGCAGGGTAGTTAATATATCTTCATATAAGGTAAATGACAGTATATAATTAACAGTTTTGTCCTGAAGCAAATAAAACACTCAATATAGCAATTCCATTATTTCACTATCACTTCCCTTCTCCCTCCTTCTTGTGCATCTGAGTGACAGAGGATGTAGAGACCTGCCATTAGCTAATGATTCTCATAAAAAGTAAAAATTGCTTGAAATGAATAAAAATATGGCTGAAATGAAACAGAACTTGAGATCTCTATGAAATGTAGTTTCTGAATCAGCTAGTTACACTTTGAAAGACAGCCATTAATCGCTGCTAAAAGGTCTTTATAATCTCAACATTCCTTGTCTTACAGAAGTGTTTCTCAGCCTTTTCAAATTCAAGGGCCACTTAACCTTTCTGCAAAAAATCTGAGCATTGCTTTTTATAGTGTTGCCACAGCCCGATACATTTATTTAAAACCAGTTAAATCCTGTTCATTTATTATTTTCATTTTTTCTCACTTGCTTTCTGTTTTTGCTAGCCTGTTTGGATTGCTAGTTTATGGTTTGTTTGTAATTATTTATTATTTATCTTTGGCAATAGTTTTGTAGATCACCTTTTACTAACATACAGATCACCAAAAGATCTAGAGAATATTATCAATTCCCAATTAAGAAAGGAGTTAATTTTGTTTAATTTATTTTTGGGTTTCAGGCTACAAATTAAAATATTTTGCAGAAAAAAAAAAATCAACGCTTTACTATAGAAAACGATTTTTTTGTTGGTTTTCAAAAAGATAAAAATAAACACATTTTATAAGTTGCACAGTATACTGGAGAAAGAAAGAAGCTAATGTTATTTTTTCCTTTTCATTTTTTTTTTTTTTTGTTACAGTAGACTGTCCATAAATGATTTTATAAAGTTTAATTTTGTCTAAATCAACTCTATCCCCTGTATACATCACTGTAGCTTGTTCAACTATGCATGAGGAGGTATGCAGTCATATAAAAACTACTGGTGCCACCAAGCTTTCAAAAAACAAGTTATGATCATTATCTTTTTATAGTTACTCCCTATATATCTTTTAATAATTATTTTATTCTAGAAATGTTTCAAATATCTCACTCTAGACTGTTGTGTTGAGTTGACCTTGGCTGGTCACCAGGTGCCCACCAAGCCATTCTATCGCTTCCTCTTCTTGAGGACAGGGGAAGAAAATGTGAGAAAAAGATCATGGGTGGAGAGAAGGACAGGGAGATCACTCATAACCACTGCCACGAGCAAAATAGACTTGAACTGGGGAAATTGATTTAATTTATTGCCAGCTAATAAGAGAATAAGATAACAAAAATTCTCAAATGACCTTACCTTCAACCCTTCCTTGTTCCTAGGCTGAAATTCACTTCCAACTCTTCTATCTCCTCCCTCTGAGCAGTGCATGGGGATGGGGAATAAGGATTATGGTCAGTTCAAAACTCTTCCTCTCTGCTGCTCCTTCCTCCTTCCAGTTCTTTCCCTGCTTCAGCAGTTCTTGAAGAACTGCTCCAGCTGGATCCTTTCCACAGGGTGCAGGCCTTCAGGAACAGATTGTTCCAGTGTACATACCCGATGGGGTCACAGGTATTGTCAGGGGCAAGCTCCAGCATGGCCTCACCATGAGGTCACAGCCTCCTTCAGGGCACCTCCACCTTCTCTTGCATGCGGTCCTCCACAGGCTGCAGGTGGATCTCTGCTCCTCCATGGGCCTCCATGGGCTGCAGGGGGACAGCCTGCTTCACCATGGGTTGCACCATGGGCTGCAGGGGAATGTCTGCTCTGGTGCCTGGAGAACTTCCTCCCTCTCCTTCTTCACTGACTTTGGTGTCTGTAGAGTTGTTTTTCTCAGATATTCTTGCTCCTCTCCTCCAGCTGCTCTAGCGCAGCAGTTTTTTTCCCCTGCTTAAATATGTTATCACAGAGGCACTACCACCGTTGCTAATGGGCCCGGCCTTGGCCAGCAACAGGTCCATCTTGGAGCCAGCTGGTATTGACTCTTGCATACATAGGCAGCTTCTAATATCTTCTCACAGAAGCCATCTCTGCAGCCTCTCCTTCACCCTGCTGCCAAAACTGTGCCATGTTAACTCAATACAACTCTAAAGAGGTGGGTCTTTTTCAGACAAAGACACAGAAATGCAAGCTTCAAAAGTTGAGGGGAAAATATATCTGTGCCCCATAAAACTGCCAACAACTTGGTAAGGGAGAGAGTTACATGTGCAAATAGCACCTGTGTAAATATCAGTGTGTTACTAATACCCATTAATGTATCACATTAGGACATGAGCAAGATTAGGGCCTTGCAGAGTGAAATTCATACAGAAATTGAGACTCTAACAGAGATTCAGTTCTAATCTAATACGACTGAAAAGCATTTTGCTAGAAGAGGATTGTTATTACCATAATCTTGCACAAGAAGAAAGGAGCCTTCCCAACATTTTGGACGATCCATAAAACTGCTTTCGGAAGGAGGAGGAGGAATATATGTCCTATGACTGGAGCAGTGTTCCCAGAAGAGATGAGGGATGCTGGAACCCTGCCTCTTTGCAGGTGATAAAAAGCCCCTATGCTAGGTGACAAACTCATTCTCTGACACAACTGGCACATCTCATACAGGTAAATGCTTCCTTCCAAAAGCAGATGGCATACTTAGACCAATATGGAGCCTGTTCTATCCCCCAGACCTTGCTCCCTCATTGTGTGGGACCCTACTAACTAGTCATGGCCAAAACGCTAGCAAGATATAAGCCATGAACAATAAAGGTAATACTCCAATACTCAAGTCCATGGCCTCGTCCCGTATAGTTTGCAAGGATGGACATAACCACAAAATCTGTGACAGGCATTGGGAATGAAGAAGATCTCCTAAGGTCTCTAATCCTCTACATTTAGTTATGAACAAGTAGTGGTGACTTTCATGTCCACATCTATCACACGGTCCTGTTGCCAGTGAAGTTCTGTTCCACTGGTGATGATACACACACTGAGAAGTTCATCCCCAAAATAGTTACTGGACTGTGTCCAGCTCAGGCAAAACGCTGACCCCAAACAGTTTCAGCAACCTCTTTGTGCAGCAAACCCATGAAATAGAGGAAAGGATTAGTTTGTTTCTAAACAATAATAAAAATATAGGAAATATCACAAAGATTTCAGGAAATCACTGATTTCAGTTTCAGAGAACTGTGTCAAATACTATATTGTACAATTCCAATCACGTCTCCCCAGAATCAGAAGGCGAGATTGACAAGTGTTCTGTTTCACAAGTCACACAGGAAAATTAATTGCAGGGTGAAATAATCTATTCAAAGCAATTGTTCTGCGCTTAACCCCTAGAAATCTTTTGGGGGCTCAAAATTATTACCAAACTCTCTGGCATATGGCTGCAATCCATGAAAACATAACATAACTCTGGTGAAGGAGTGTCTCCCCCTTATTATCCAACTTCAGAGTTAAAACCTTTTGATATCCCCTTCTCAGAGCACAAACCATTTGCAGAAGGGGCCTTCTAGACATAGAAATCTGTTTTGCAGGCCTGAAAAGAAATGACATACCTATGTGCCTGATGCCAGTGTTTCATATTTATATCTGTAAAGAAGAAAAAATGCTTCTGGCAGGGTTTCCTAACAAATAGCAAATACATTATTGTATAGCTGACACACAAACCCAGGTTTTGGTGTGTAATTGAAGGACTGGTTGTCCTAGAGAATAAGTAATTTTTATTACCTTCAGATGGTTCAGTGCAACTCACTTCACAACCTGTGCATCCCTAATTGTGGCAGGTTTCATCCCAGTGTGTATTTGTCAAATAATTTAAAATAAGATTGGTGTGGGATTTTTCTCCCTAGTGTCTTGAAGCAGAAAGACAGACTTAAAATAGTTTAGGACAGTGCAATATTTGTTCAAGCTACATCCAGGGAAAGCTAATGAAGTATTAAATATTCTGAGACAGATCGCTATCTTATTAAATTAGTGCATGTTTTTATATATTGAAGTCATTTAAACTGACAAGTCAAAACAGTGAAAGTTTGTTTTAAATATAAAACAGGAACAAAGTTATCTATAGGAAGAACAAGAGCAAAGTACAGTTGATTAAAAAAAAATCTAGTTTTCTTCTCAGTTCTTTGATCCACTGATTGCCTTCCAGACAGATCTGATGTGCTTTTTGATTAACATTTCACAGGAGTGCGTACTTTTATTGAGTATGATAAAGCAAATAACAAATTTTTGGTGGATGTCAAACATACACATTTACAACTAAATATGAATTTTTAAATGCTGTAATGCTCTGCCTACGGAAAAATAAAAAAAAAATTAATTCCATGCTCACATAAAAACCAAGTCTGAATTAATCTCTAAAATTCACTATAATTTACTAACAGAAAAACCTGTGTCTTAAGGTGAAACAGCACAAAGACTGTAGCAATTCAACTGGAGTACAGCGGATGGCAATATCAATACTAAAGTTGCTTTTGGAGCCATAAAATATTTCTCCATGCAATCGGAATTTTGGGTGATACATGGTTGAATTTGTGGCCCTAGTGAAATTAAAACACCAATGCCATTGACTCCAGTAGAGCTGCTAGTTTGTCTTACAAGAACGACTGTGGCTCACTTTCCTACAAGAATTATAGCCTGTATTTACATTAAATGAGAGGTGCCAATTAACATTGTGGTAGTGAATGTTCTTTTCTAAAAACAAATGTTCTCAACCTTTTTACTTTGCTTAGGCCCATTATAGAAAGGTAAGCCCTGCTCCCAAAAATGTAGTTCGTTACCACACTTGGATAGGCTTTCTACTGAGTCTGCCACAAAGGATGATCATCATTAACAGTAACTTGCAGGCTATGGATATCCCATTTAATCACTGACCTAATGAATGTTTATTATTTATTTTTTTATTTGCACTTGCAATGGCACAGCTCTCATAACAATGAACAAGAGTGACCTGTCACAGAAGGGTGTTTAGCAGAGATCCAGCTCTGGCAGGCAGGATTGCCAGCCTACCTTGTGACCAAAGGCAGAGAGATGCAGTTTCCCTCTTTCTGATCCAAGAGCTCAATGGGAACGAAATAGATTTCTGCCTTTTGAAGCCTATTCTGAGAGCGTGGCAGTGTTCAGTGCACTCCTATGTAAGAATCCTTGCCATCTAGCATCGGTACAAAACTTCTCCCAAAAGGAACGAGGCAGACCTGGCATCAGCTCCCAGCAGGGCACTCTATCTTCAATGAAAAAAAAGTTACTACTACTCTGTGCTCTGGAAGAACAAGAAAATGTTAACTCAACACATTTTTCAATCTTTAAAATTGCTTTTTATCTTCTCTTAAAGTAAAAATTTAAATGTTTAAATATTAAAATACAGATTTGAAACCTTTTTTGACCCTTCCCCACAAGATACCTGAAGAGTATTTCAGACACTTTTTCCACAATGGCTCTCATTAAAAGCAAATAAAATAATACTAAGCTTTGGAGAGCCACATTACCTTTATTTTTACACCCTTTATTTGTTTTGTTTCACAGGTAGAACTAACCTAAGCATTCATTTTGTTGGGAAGGCATTATAGCTATTCACCACAGCACCTCTCCACATGTCATGACTGAGTGGTCTGCAGACTCCACAAATTAATTAATATTGGTTTAGCAAATCCAACTTGCAGGCAAGGTGTGTGGAGCACAGACACTGAATCACAAAGAAATGCTGGCCTCCTTGACGCAGTAAAGGCAGTAAAGATTGTCCTTCTTGATAGGCCCAGAACAGAACTGTAGTTGAATGTAGGGGGGTAATGTCAAAAACATAGGTGTCTCCTCAAGGACTTGGATGCAACTGAAAGAGGCTTTTCAAGAGCTGAAATTTGTACACGGTACTTGTGTGGAAGTTCAGTAATTGAATTCTACTTGTGTAGAACATTTGAGATGGTGCTTTCAGTTACATACCAGTAATTCCTTTCTTATGGGAAAATGGACTTAAATAGAAAACTTTGCGTAGGAATAATATACCCAAGCAGAGCATGACTTGAGTTCATGTGGCTATGGGATAATTTGGCTGTGATTCTCAAATCTCATGCTCTCCATATGAAAAGCAATCTAATTGAACAAAAGTTGATTTAAGGGTATCCTTTATACATGACTAATATATCAAATTCAATGGTTTCACATTAAATATGAATTATCTGAAAAGTCCTGGTTATTCATTCAAGTTGCCTTTGTTAAAAAGTGATTTTATTATAGTCTTGCTGGGTCGCTTGTGTAGTTCTTTCCATGGTTTATTGCCTATCCTGCAGAAATCAGAAAACATTCAGTTAGAATGGGAATTATTACTGGCAACTTTCTTTGAAGGCACGATGTATTTTACCATAATCCTATTTTACTTAATAGATAAAATAGCTCTATTGTGAAATATCAGTATATAGAGGGAAGGTTTGAGCAGAGTTTTAAATAAAGAAAAGAACATGATTTTGCCTATTTCAGCATTTACTGAAGTAAGGATTCTGTATTTTGGTATACATAAGCCTAAGTTTGGAGTGGTGTTACAACCTGATGTCTTCATGAAAGTTACATTTTATTTTTTTTTCCTAGGGCTATAATGTCAAATCATAACTATAACCACACGCACACAACTTTCTTTAATATAAATGTTGGCTTATGCTATTATTATTTCATAAGCTCTACATACAGTTACAGGTAAAAATGTTAAAATAATGCTCCAAGAGAAGTGGCAGGTTGAGCTGTAAGTAAAGAGGATGTAAATTATAATATGTAAACGTATACAAGAAAAAACATTCCCTTTCTGAGGTCACCAAGATTTTTATCAGGCAAATAGTTTTGAGAGGTACATTTCAAGGTGATTCACCTAGAAATCAGTCATTGGCATTGTACAGACTACCTAATAGACACTGTTCACTGATGGAGCTTTATCTCTCTGAAGTTTTTCTGGCCTCTTTCAAGGTTAAAATGCTACTATTTATCACAACATTGAAAGAATAGTCATACGGAGCATAGATATCAAGGAAGGCCTATCAATATTTTTTTTTTTTTCCAGATAGGCATACAACGTTCATTTGAAGTGGGGGTTTCAATCAAAACCTGAAACAAACTCTGTTAAATTCAATTGGGACACTCTTACTGATTTGAATGGACTTTGGATCACCAATCTACATGTCCGGAGATGTCATCTGTTTCTTGCCTTTATTGTGTCTCTTCTTCTTCTGTCCTGTATTTTTGTTTCAATTAGATCACATCTAGGGCCCAATGGGTAATTAGTTTACTAGAATCTCAATGTCATTGGCAGTAAAGTAAAATGCAGCACACAGGAGGAACAAGACTTGGAATCAGTTTTACTCAGTCTTTATTTTGTTTTCATCTTCAAAATTCCAATGATAGGAGTAACTCAAAACCACAGAAAGGAATATTGCCTTTCAAACAAATTGTGAACTGTCTCCTTCAGCACTAAAATCTCTCTAGAAAATGCCTTTTTCAGAAGTGATCCACTGAGAGAGACCTATACCTAACGTGATGGGTTTAGGTTATGCCAAGAATGTACCATTACTTTAAACAGAAATAGAATGTTGTGTTCCATCCTAGAAAATCTACAGATGACATATTTTCAAACAATGTCGCCCAACATTTAGCAAGTCTATAGAGTACACAACTTATTCAGAGAAAAAAAAAAAGTACATTGATTAGCCTAAATTTCTAATTATTTTAAAAATTTTACATTCTGAATATAAACATCAAGGTTAATTCTTTTGTTGTTTATACCAGTATGTTAGAGGACATACAAAGAAATAGGCTAGCCTATGTCAGAAATGAAGGTGATAGCATTCAACTCCTTGGGAACTTGACATGCTGACTATATAGATGATTTCCAGTTCTCTGTTCCTCCCATGTCTCAATATATCTTCTCTCTTTAAAGCAAAGACTATTATAGAGGTCAAAGATGATGCCTTGGTTCCACTACGATTAATTCATTTTCCCACCAATTTCAATGCTTTTGAAATAATACTTTCTCAGTGATTTCCAAGTTGAAATGTTCTTTCTTCTGTGTCCAATTCAACTTTTGATACTGGATTAATCTGGTAAAACTTTCACTCCTCTGAAGATAACTAGAGATTTGCAGCTCGTTTCAGTATGGACAGAATTTTGCTAGTTTGTTTTCCCTCAAAGCTGGATGTTACTGTGTGTGATTTATAAAAACACTGGGTTTTGGAAGTTATCTTTTTAAAAATTTAAACCAAAAAACCAGATGTGTCTGAAAGTTCTCCTAAAGTTGAACTGAGATGACTTAAAAAAAACCCTGGATGACTTATAGCAATCCTACACACTAATAGGATACAGGATACCTGACCTCTGTTTGAATTTCTCTACTGGCATATTGAATTCATAATCACTCTTCCTTGGACCTGGAAATGGAGCTCCCTTCTTCTAAGTGTTACAGTCTGATGATATCAACAGATGCTGAAAAAAATGCCAAGACTGAAATCAAAGGGACTTTAGCATGTTAAGATCCAGCTTTAGAAGAGCCCTTAAACAGGGAGTAAATCCTGGATATATGTTAAGTGTCCACATTTTAAATATTTTTAGTTTAAAATGGATTATATATATGACATTACCATAGAGAAATTTTTAGATTACTTGGAAGAACATCTAACATTCTCATACAAATAAAAATACTAAGGCAGTGACTAGTTTCTAAATAATATCATGCTTTTTATTTTAATTGTATTTTGAAATGTTTCAAAGCCTTCTTAAACTTATGTTCATTACAGAAGGCTTTTTCATTTCCCTAACTGTTCTACATTTACATTTAATTAGTAGAAGAAACTTTTAGTATAGTTTCCAAAATTTTTCTGTGATAATGATATTTTCATAGTGTATCTGGAAAATTACAGCTGTTTCTGTTGTTACCTTCTAAATTACACTTCTTGGCATCTAATGTATTAATCCTGTATATGCTATCAAGGTGTTGTAGTTTATAGAGAGTTAAAACGTGAAAATCAATAAATCTATTTAAGAACTTGGAGTTTCTGGAATTCTCATCAAGGCTACTTCCTGTACAATAAATAGTAAAAAATAAGTAATACCAAGCTGAAATATGAGATTTAAAAAAAAATCAGTTGCACTAAAAAATGCTACATACTTCAAGTAAAGTGTTATCAAAGAACAACGGAAAAAGAGTCTTTATGATATTCAGACCATGAAGGTGTTTTGTAGGTGTTTTAGAGGAGAAACTTTAAACCTTTACATACAGACTGCACAAAAAAATAACCATTTTAAATTGAGAGTAGTACATAACTTAACTTAACTGCATGTCTGTAAAGTCACTGATTCCAATTCAGATGAGTGATAATAAGCAGAATTAGTTCATTCATCCTCTAGTCATTCATCTGTTTCCCACCATCAAAAAATAACTAAAACATGCCAGCACAGGTCCAGGAGACAATATTACACTACAAATTCCTATCCAGTGTTGCCCCTAAAACATTACAAATATATACTTCTCAGCATCTCATGGGACAACATTAAAAAGTTAGGTTATGAAGATCCAAGTCCTCAAAAACTTAGAAAGTATACAAGAGACCACAGTATAAATTGTACGTAGTTCCAAGAAGCTGCAATATGTATGAGAGGTGCCTAAATGTAACATCAGAATTAGCAGTTGTGGTTTCCTGGTCCTTCTTGCTTCCTGTTATTTCTTATTTTAATAAAAAAATGATTGAGGATTTATCACTAAAGTCAAGAGTTGAGAGCCACCATCTGCTTACTGACCTGTATATAGAATCACAGAATCATAGAATAGTTTGGACTGGAAGGTCTTCTGGTCCAACCTCTCTGCAAAGAGCAGGGACATCTCCAACTACATCAGATTGCTCAAAGCCTCATCCAAACTGGCCTTGAATGTTTCCAGGGATGGGGCATCTATCACCTCTCTGGGCAACCTATTCCAGTGCTTCACTAAAAATTTTTTTCCTTATGTCCAGTCTGAATCTGCCTCCTTCTCTTTTAAAACCATCACCCCTCATCCTTTCACAACAGGCCCTACTAAAGTGTTTCTCTTCATCTTTCTTATAAGTCCCCTTTAAGTAATTAAAGGCCATGATAAGGTCTCCCCAGAGGCTTCTTTTCTCCAGGCTGAACAGCCCCAACTCTCTCAGCCTGTCTTCATAGGAAAGGTGCTCCAGCCCTCTGATCATCTTCATGGCCCTCCTCTGGACTCACTCCAACAGGTCCATGTCCTTCTTATGTTGGGGGCTCCAGAGTGGGACACAGTACTCCAGGTTAGGAAGGTCTCATGAGACTTCAGGGGTCTCATGAGAGCAGAGTAGACGGGCAGAATCACCTCGCTTGATCATGCTTCTTTAGATGCAACCTAGGATGTGGTTGGCTGCAGGTGCACTCAATCCCACTGTCCATGTCATCGACAAAGATGTTAAACAGGGCCGGTCCTAATACTGACCCCTGAGGAATGCCACTCATCACTGGTCTCCACTTGGACATAGAGCCATTCATCAGAACTCTTTGAGTACAGCCATCCAGTCAATTCCTTATCCACCAAGTGGTCCGTCCATAAAATCCATGTCTCTCCAGTTTAGAGGCAAGGATGTCATGTGGGACAGTGTCAAATGCTTTGCACAAGTCCAGGTAGATGATGTCAGCGGCTCTTATCTACCAACACTGTAACACCATCATAGAAGGCCACCAAATTGATCAGGCATGACTTGCCTATAGTGAAGTCATGTTGGCTCTCACCAATCACCTTTTTATTTTCCACGTGCCTTAGCATGGTTTCCAGGAGGATCTGCTCCATGACCTTGCCAGGCACAGAGGTGAGACTGACTGGCCTGTAGTTCCCCAGAACTTCCTTGTTTCCCTTTTTAAAAATGGGGGTTATGTTACCCCTTTTCCAGTCAGTGGGGACCTCACCAGACTGCTACAACTTCTCAAATATGATGGATAGTGGCTTGGCAATTCCTTCAATTTTTTTTTTCCTTGGTATTACTTGTGAATTAATTATCTTTTTCACTAATAACTAGCTAGCGAGGCAGAGCACATGTAGGATAAATCCAAGTAGTTCCACAACAGACCACCATGTATCTGTCACGACCTTGAGTGCACCAAGACGCTCTGCAGGTTATTCCACTAAGTCCCGGGGGTTCAGCTGGGGCTGCTGGAGGTAAGTGCTGGGGTAGTGCAGTAAAGCAGCAGAGAGCCATGCAAAGAGCCTTGCAAAGAGGGGTTGTGAGGAGCCTCATCTGGTGTTCATCTCGGCACTCTCAGCCCTTTGGTTCAAGAGTCTGTCCCAGCTCAGCCTCTGCCTCAGCTCCTCACCTGAGCCACCATACAGGTGTGCCTGTGCCTGGTCCCAGCACTCATGGCCCCAACCTAACCCACTGGTTTCTCTTGCTGCCTTCTCAGAGACTGCTGGCCACTGCAAATTTTTCTGGGATTGCCTAAGCTCCTGGGTGACCCTGATTACCCTCACTGGATCTGCTTTGCTCTCCTGGTTTGAGCACAGTGGGACTATGCCCATGATGGTGAGGGCACTGCTCTGCCAACCTGGTGCCACCCTCATCTGCCAGCTCCCCTCCCTCAGCAGAGTGGCCTGCTCTTGCTGCTTCCTGACAGGATCAACCAGCTTCATGAAAGCATGCAAGCACAGCTTTAAACACAATGTAAACAGAATACTCAGGACGTGTATAATGTAGGTTTAAGACACTATATTACAGTATACATGAATTCAAGACATGTATGTAATGGCTTACAGATGTTAAGTATGTCACTGCATAGTAATAGTAATAGCAATAATGATAACAACAAACATAATAATAACCACAATGATGGTAACATTGGTGCTTAATGTTCATAGAGCATTCTGCGCAGAAGCCAACAGGGTCATGTTTTGTTTGACGTTATACAAATACAAGAAATAATGACTCCTTGCCATAGTGTGTGGTGTAAAATACTGGATAAACATGTGGGCCTCTTAAGGTGATAGCGAAAATGTGGTGATAATAGCAATATGTTCTGAGGTTTGTGCAAGAGGCTTACTGGCAAGCTGGAGCTGGTAATGAAACTGATGGATAATAAAGGTTGGCAGTTATATTAACCTTTAAAAAGCGCTTTATAATATCTGCCTAATTAAGCTCTGAGTCCCTAAGTAAAGGTGTTATTTCAACAGTTTAAAAAGAAAGTAGTGCAAAACTCTCAAAGGGACAGGCTTACTAAAACACTTATAGGCATAAAGGCAGGATCTGCATGAGTTTTAGGCTTCTGCTTTCCAGAACTAATTTGTCCAGCTGCTGGTTTTTCACTTGTGTGTGTATATCATAGGGAGTATCTGTTAGTTCAGTTAAGAATCATTCTAAAAGTAATCAAATCAGAGGATTATGCTTAAATATTTGTCTGTATGTCACTTACATGATATGCTCTTTCTCCAAGACAGGCCATAAAGAGAATGGTCTTCCATAGGAAGCTGTTGAGCTCACTGTTTAGGGAAAGACAAGTATAAAAGGAAAGTTTTGTAATGTGTTCTCACTGTCATTCAATCTGGATTTCTGTTGGACTAAGCTGAGGACAGAAAAACTCAAGATAAAGATTCCTGCCTTGCCATGAGGTACAAATTTCATGGGGAGATTCTCACTCTTGTTCCAGATGGTTTTGACTGATAGCCTAGAGCAGGTCCCAAGCACAAAAGACTTTACAAAGCAGAGCCGATCCCTCCGTTTGTGTTGGGAAATTATCTAGTAGCCTATGCAAATCTTTGGGCGTGGGGACCATGTGGCCTGTACGGCTGCTACTAAGCAGGAAGCCATAGTCCCTTCTAGAAGAAACTTCCGAGTGATTTTCAATGGGAGAGCTTTCTTTTTCTTCCTACAATAATTAGAGTAGGAAGCAAAGCAGTAACTGTGAAAGATTCATAGTGCTAAAATAACAGTGCTCAAATTCTTAGCTTCCTAGAAAAGGCAGTAAAAACATACAGCATTTTTTTTCCCCTTTAACTATTTAAAATCAATTGCAGAACCCCCGCCTCTTCAGAACTGAATTGCTGACTGTCTACTACAAATCCTTGCTCTTCTCAGTATGGACAAAGTTTACCTCCACCAGTTAGGTAGTTGACTTTCCCTCTTCCATCAGCATCAATTAATTCCTATTACATGATAATATTACCTATTCCTAAATCCAAATTGTGTTGGTGAGTAAGCAGTTTGAAAAATGTACAGCATTTCAATGCATAGTCATTGCATTGCGTGGGAAATATTGGCATAGAATACTCTTCAGTCTTAACAGAACAAATGAATATATTTTCTTCTTTTGTCATATAAACATGCATGTACTTTGTCCTACTAGCTTCTCATACTTAGCCATCACTCCTAGTCTTTCATATTTGCCCATTTCAGTAGCATTGCATTCCTATTTTGGTCAAGATTGTGTCTGAGTTTTCCTTTTGTCTGTTATTATGCTTGAGCTAGCTTGTCAAGTAAACCACTTATTGTCCACATGCTTTCACATGCTTCCTACAACTGATAGGCTGTGTAAGAGATGAATATGTAAGCATTTTAATTTGTTTGTTTGCTTTATTTGCAAAATAAACCATGTTCAACAAAATCTCTTAGTTGAGTAACCATTTAAGCATACAATATTCATCCTCCCACATTTCTCTACTTCTTTTAATACTCTTCACCTGAATTTAGTTCGTTAGCAATTTCAAAAGAGAAACACATTTTTTTTCTTCTTCTGCTCTCAGACATTCAAAAATATATCTAAGGATATAACAAACTTAGAAAAAAACCCAAAAACTAAAAACCATTTCTTTCAATATTATAACATAAACTGGTTTTTTTTAGACCTGAAATTCTAGGAGCCCAAGTTCCAAAGATCCTGGCTCAGTCTCTTTTCTCCAGGATTTCTAAGATGTAGGAATGGACAAATTTTAGTTGTCCAAGTGGAGACGAAAATCCAGATGTAAAAAAAAAATTTCACTGGTGCAATTAGTAACTGTGCTGAAACTCAACTCAGATTCAACTCCCCGCACCAACTAGCTCTGACTATGGGGTAGCACTTAGGTATAAATGGTTCTCTTCCATTTCTTCTATCTCCAGATTTCCCCATCAGCAGACGTGGCTTGCTTACCCTGGATTCAGAAGCCAGATTGTGAGTCAGCATGCATGAAGTGTGAGCAATCAGGGACAGTGGCTCATGGGCATACTTGGAGGTTAAAATAAAAGTATAAAATGCTCAGTTTTTCAAGAACTCAGAAGTTTCCACGTCCATGCTGAGAAAGCCAGAAAGACATTAAGCTGGGGCAGGGGCCAAGCTGGGACAGACTCTGGAGCCAAAGGGCTGAGAGTGCCGAGATGAACACTAGATGAGGCTCCTCACAACCCCTCTTTGCAAGGCTCTTTGCATGGCTCTCTGCTCCTTGACTGCACTAGCCCAGAAAGCCCTGGGCCCAGAGAGAGTTTGCTACACTGGACCCATAAACCTATTGGGCTACTCAGAGCTGGATGCCCTTGAGCCTTGTCTCAGAGCTTTCCCTCCATAGAGAAGTTGAACTGGTCATTTGAAGATTTTTGAAAGACTGCCATTAGTCTCAGGAAAATTCTGACCAACTCTAATTTTACTTGAAATCCTTTCAGCTCCATCGATACATAACTCACAATATCACAAACCAGAATCTTTATGGGATGCCTCATTTTAGGACCTCTTGTCTACATCCTGCGGCAGGCACTACTTAAGGAGAAGTCTGTAAAATGTATTACACATGCATGCATCTTTCTTAGCTGTACAAATTGATCTCTAGAGTTTAGCATAAAATGCTCAAATGCAAAGAGCTAAAAATCTGGAAGAGTAGATGGAGAATAAATAATATGCTTCATTAATATCGTGAGATAGTAGTGAGACTTTAGTTTGTATTATTTGGTTAATATTTATACAGTTCTTTGAATATAGAACATGTTCCGTATAAGCATTAAATTATTATCAGTATTAGGCTGTCAAATTTCTCTGGTTTGTACCGCTCTTGTTTGCTGTGTCATATGGAAATGAATACATATCTAAGAGGATGAGCACTAGATCAATCAAATTGAATCAAATCAAATCGAATCAAATCAAATCAAATCAAATCAAGACTACACCTTAATAAGCATTGCTGAATCTGTTTTGCAGACGGAAGTAATGCTTGTGCACCTGCTGTTGTAATATTCACTGTAACATCTGCTTCCGGCTTCAGGTATCTTTTACTTCTCTTTAGTATGAATGGTTCAACACTGAGCCCTTTACATTTTTCTGAATACTGATGTTGTGCTACTATGCTGGTGGCATTTCTACCTATTTGCACCCAATTTTGCATTCTTTACCAACTTTTTATTATTCCAAGTCCTGATTTTGTTGGAAATCATGAGATCTGAATTCTAGCAGTGATTATACACATAAAAATGAATATTTACTTAAATTTTGTGTGGATGTCCTAGTTACATATACATTATGATTGGTCTACTTCATATGAGCATCAGATGATGTCCTTTTAGGACAGCTCAAAGTATTTAAAAATATTGATCATTGAGTTAAATTTTATTATATGAATATATACAGTATGCATATCAGTGTAATGCTGATAATCCAATATAACTACATTCACAAGGGGACCAGACTAGAGCCTTGCAGTATCAAGTAAGGCTCCTTACCTAAAGCACCTGGTTAATCAAAAAAATTACAAGTTATGCCCTTTTCAGGGTAAGCTATTATTTTAGTGTAGCTAAATGCACAGCTAAAAGAAAAGCAGTGAGACAAATTACAGTAACAGACATAGAGAAGGGGGGGAAAAAAAAGACAGAAAAAAGAGCCATAAAAAAGCTATTTTGAAAGAGCTGAGAGAAAACTTCTGAAATAATTTTGAGGTTGATGCAGATCATTTTATAGTGTTTAATTTCCTCAAGTGCAGTGTGAAACAGTGTTTCCCATGTCTCATGTAAATATGAACAGGATTGTATCAAAATAATCTAGCTTCATCTTTATCTTACCCTCC
>WHYT01016986.1:267533-297602 GCA_009806455.1 Tetrax tetrax
TTTTTTTTTTTTTTTTAATTTTTCCCCTTCTTAAATACATTATCACAGAAGTATTATCATTGAATATTCCATCACCAATTGGCTTGTCCCTGGCCAGTGGTGCATCTGCCCTAGGCCCAGACAAGTCCACCAGACAAAGGGGAAACTTCTATCGGCTTCTTGCAGAAGCTGACACTGTGGCTCCCCCCAAACCCCCGACCAAAACTAACACATGGATTCTCGGTAAAATTAACTTCACTGTAAAACTAGGCTGAAATTCCCAAACCTGCCTCTCCAATGGTTAGCAGAAATCAAAACAACTGATTTGTTCAGACTTGGTACCTTATTTTGAAACAGTTAAATTAAGGAGATATTAATCTCTCCCTCAGTCCCTATCTGAGTATCTAATGAAAAACTAAAGCTCTGTAGGACAGGTCAAACTTGACCTCAACCTGTTCCTATTTACCAAAATCTAAGACTCCTTCTTGTGCTGAACCTTATCTCTTCTGGCCTCAGAGACCAAGAGCTGACCTCAGGTGACCTACCAATAGCTAGAAAAACTTCAGTAATATAGAATATACATTTTATTTATTGAAAGGAAAGAATATTAGCAGTTGGTACTCATACTCTATTTCGGAGGACTGCAGCTGAGAGAACGTTGTAATGAGATTGGCGTTTTACATGAGAAATTGGTACTACTTTCCTAAAATGCACCAGTGGTCTCCAAGTTATATTTGTGCTTGAGAGATAAGCCAAATGCCATTACTCTGGCCTGCAGTAGTCTGTATTTTTAGAAAAGATGAAATAACCAACACTTGCATTTTTTACATCTGTGATATGAACCAATAACCCCATGAAATTGGATGAGCACTAACCTTCTGTGAAAAACGATTAGCCCTATGTTCTAAGATAAAAATAATAAAATAGGAAAAATTTTTGAAGGACAAGAATTGCTCCTCCTGAGCTGAGAATTAGATTTATTTGTGGAATTGTTTAGACGATTAAATTTTTTTCAAGAAATGTATGGAATAGCAAGTAACACTATTTATTAAGATTTAATAAAATACATGGAGAAACTTGAGTATAGGACACATTTCTCAAAAACAATGTGGTAGTTTTCTCTTCATGCCTTTCATTCTAATCTGCAAAAATAGTGTGAATGCATGCAAGGCAGAATTTGCCAGTATTGCTATCAGGGAGACATTAAGCATGAAAGAGCTTGTACTGAGCTTGATGCTCGGGCATATGAGTTAGTTTATTTCAAGTCTTGCTGAATCCCACACAAAAACCATGCTTTTAATAGACTTTCAATTATACTCCAGGCACAATGGATTTTTATTTTTTTTTTAACCAAAAGAATAGTATTTTGTATAGACTGCATTTAGTTTTCTAAGTAGAAGCTTGAAATGTACCCTTAAAATGACATTTATATTTATATTTTTCAATTCTTTTTAATTTTAATAGCATATTTTCCTGATTTTGTCATGTGTAATTGAAAAAGCAAAGATAGAAACTTCAATGTCTTGATTCTACTCATTTAGTCAGACTTAAATGTACCTCCTTAAATAAATTAAATAACATAACTACAGAAAGACACAAAGTAACATTTTAAAAAATACCCACGTGGTTTTCAAGCTGAAATTGTATCTCAAAAATGATACAGGAATTTGTTTTTTTTACATTTCATTGAACATCAACATAATTTTAGCAATTAAGTGCTTATATCACTTTTGACGTTTTCACATATGCTTTAGGAGAAAGAATAAATTGCAATAAAGAAAGACTCGTTGATCTATTTTTCAGAAAGTATTTGTTAGATTGACTAACAATATGCAAACAGAAGGCTGTTGAATAAATTACAGGTTATAATTATTTTGGAAGACATATAAAGGATGAGGCAAGAAGAAACAATAGTCAACTATCATATAAACTGCAGAAAATTTAAATCTTGGAGTTAGAAATGATGTGCTAAGGGGAAAGAGACAACTGGAAGTCCATCCAGAAATCAGTAGTGCCAAGAATTGGGAGAGTAACTCAGGCAGCCTCTTAGGAGAGTATCCCTAGGAGCTCTCCCAGTGGCAGGCACCTCTGTATCCCCAAACAGAACCAGGGCAGATGGGTCCTGTCTGGTACAGTGCGAAAACTTTTCCCCATCCCACCTCTATGATGGAGGGATGCTTTGTATGCCTCTTATTTTTAGACAAGGTGAAAGAGCCTGATAGTATTAATCTCATCCAAATCTTGAGGGATGCATATGTGTGCATCTGTCCCAAATCCAAGACATACCAGTATTCCGTTATCTCCCTCTTTCCTTCAGCTGCACTGAATTCTTATCTCTACCTGAATACTTTTCTGATAAGTAAGTTTGTTTTTTCCATACAGCCAATATTACTGGTACCATGACCCTGGAGAGAGTACTTGGAAACACCAATAAGATAATACACTGATTATAGAAGCTGGGAAATGACCAAAAAAAAAAAAAAGTCTGCCATCCATCTACATAAAATTGTCTAAGGATGGTAAAATGGGAGCGCTTTGATAACAACCATCCATTAGGAACTTACTCAGATGTTTCCAATAAAGCTCTGTTTGCCCTTAACTTTCAGTTCTCTTGGGCTAGAAATAGGATTGAGAATGTGTTGCTGTGCTCCAGACTAAACGAGATGATAGATGTTTTCATTCTTATAGAGGAGAGAGATACAGGGAATGGGATAAAGTTCTTACACAACTGTATGCGGTTCACCTTTACGTTAAGTCCAACGATTTTGTTTAATGACTGGTATCCTTGTATTCTCAAATTAAGTCAGGCATTTAACCCTGAATAAATTTGGTCAAGGAACCTCTAAATGCCCTTAAGGGAACAGAGGAAAAGTACTTACACATATTTTACTACTACCAGTAAAAACATAATTTCTCATGTTATATTTCCCAGCCTGCTTTAATTTGCTGTATGGCATTTCTGACTTTATGTGTACAATTTGTCCATTTAGGAAACCTATAACTGTATAAGATAGTGAAGAACTACACAGAGACATCCAAGTTATCCTGGATTCCAAAGGAGAACAGTCTTGGCTTTGCTGAACTCTGTCCATGACTTCATACTTTCTTCCTCTCATTAGCATCAGTGGTGTTGTACACTAACAAAGCTGGACAGCTTCTGATATCATAATATGGATAAACATTCAAGGCTAGTTGAATGTGATGGAACACTGACTTGGCCAAATCTTTGAACTGGATATGCCTTGATCTTGCCCTTTGTGTGAGCTCCTCTAGACAAGCTGTAATACTGGCTATTAAACTGGAAAAGACAGGTTTCTTTGGAGTATAAACTTTAAAAGAGAGAAAATTTAGAATGACTATGTATGCAGAGCAATAAAAAGTTTATAAACAGTTCTTCCTTGAAAGAATGTCCTGTATGGTCTTGATTTCAAAGAGCTCAGAGACACTTTCAGCTTCAGCAAACTGTTCTTTTTTTCACTGTAGTCTTCTGTCCCCTCTGTGGTCTGGTTGCTTGATCCATGTTCCTTTCTGCTATATCTCTTCCCCTCTCTATTGAGCTGAAGGTTCTCAAGCCCTTACTGTGATTACCTCCTTGTTTTCCTTTCCCCTCTGTATCCTGAAGCTTAGAAACCTCTTCCTCAGACATGCTCAAGATCAGTCTCCTCTTCCTCTTTGTCTTTACAGAAAGGCTGACATCAAGAGAGATGATACACAGACATTCACTGCATGGAATTATGTAAATAGTGTGGGCACCCTATGCCAGCACAGCATATCCCCTACATATTTGCCATTGATTTAACGAACCTGCCAGATGCTCTCTGCCAAGATGATATCCTCACTGTGAAGAGGGAGAACTGCACTGTTATTAGAGAAGAAAATGTGGAAAATACTTTAAGTTGTCTGCCTTATCAGTTTACATATTGAATTTTTTTCTTTGATAGAGAATAATTGAAACGATCGCATTCTGTGTATCGTAAAGATAGAACAATATTAGAAAAACAAACATGAGAGTATGTCTGTATATCCTAGAAAAGAGATAAACTTCACTGATATACTCTAGACGATAGAGTATATGAATCCATCAACACATTTTGGAAATAAAATCAAATATTATTTGTTTACATTAATAGGCTGGAAGCACCTGTTAACCAACAACACTTATGATTTTACCATTCTACTTGATATAATGGTTATGAGAAGAAAACATATTTCATTTGATGTGGATCATATTCTGTGATTCAGAAGAGAACAGTAAAATGTATTTATATAATTTGATTAGGAGTAAGAACAAAATGAAACAAATAATATTGCAGTCATTAATCAGAATCAAGTCCTTGCTGTGCTAGGCACATTCCAAGCTCACATGGGAGACTTTAGTACTTTACCACAGACGGAAATTCGCCTCTGCATAGAAAGTTACAGGTCTATATATCACCTAAAGCCCACATAAATCCACCAATTTTATGTGCAGATTCCAAATATGATAACATCTTTTTCCATAAAGAAAACAAAATTACACAGGAGAAAATTAACTTTTGGGTTTTTTTCTGTTTTTTTTCTGTTTTTTTTTTCCAAGCTGAATTTCACTTTTACCATCTACAAGACTTAGAACAAGTTTATGTACTTAAGTGTCATTTATGAAGTTCAGTGTGGCAATAATAACTGAAATTTTATCACCTTATCTATACTAAGGTTCTCAAGATGAACACAACTCATTTTTTTTTCTGGAAATTTGATAGCTTGTTGTGAAATAAATGTAAGGAACCATTTATGAGCTGGGATATATCTAAATCCTGGTGTTTGAATGAGTACACTGTGCTAGTTAAAAAGGAAAACAGTTTGAAAAAACAGCAAATACCTCAGGTTCCAACACAAACAGAACAAGTGGTCTGCAAAACATCTCATTTTAGATGTTTTCCTGTCATAAAAAAAGACAAAAAAAATTATCTTCTACCTTTAGATTGTAAAATCAGTCATTCTGGATCCAGTGCCTTCATAAAATTCATGACTTGAAAAATGGAGGACAGAATTAGCAGTTGGAAGGTTTCTTGCAAAGCAACATCATAATATAACTCTGTCACACCAAGTCTAACAGCTGTGCCACACGGTAAAGTAAGATAAATAGAAATGATTGAAAGCCATGGTAAAATTAATATTTCTTATAACTTGAATTTATATAGACATTAACATAAAATGAATGAGTATAAAAATAGGTAACTTTCAGATATTGTTTATGACAAATCTGAAGTTGTACAAGTATCCTCAGTTCAGCATAATGGTAAAAAGAAAATGTTCCTGAAACAAATACTGTATACCCTGAACTTTGGGAAAACTCAAACTGGGGCTAAATATAAGTAAATTCCACATTTGTTCAAGAGGAGTGTTGGTTTTTACCTTGAGCATCCTGTTTAAAGAGACAAAAGTGTGAGCTTTCTGAAGATTTCAGAGCTCTGAAATGTTCAAAGTTTAACCTGAGATTGACAAACTAGCAGAGTGAAAATTAGGTGAGCGAAGAAAAATGGAGAATATAGTTTCCATGTTACTTAGCAATTTGCACTTTATATAGTAAAATCTTGCAAACAGAAGTTTTGGGGTGGATAAGCTAAAATCTATCCAAATCTTGGCAAAAAAAAAAGTTTATAACTTTGCACTTGTTTTCTGTCCATGCTGAATTCATACCTTTCAAATAATTTGTACATAGACAATTTTTGTTTGAGGTTTTTTTTTTTTTTGCATTCTCATTTTTATTATTTGTTTTACTTTCCAAAAGCCTAACTTTTCATAGCTTCAAGGGACTCCTAAACATCTAAAATGATGAAAATAATCTTGTATTAAACAATAACAATTAATTTCTTCAATATTTTGAAATCTTAGTCTCTTTAAGAAGCAGAATGTTCTGAGTCTCTGTGAGAAGACAAGAGTGCAGATTCTAATGATATAAAATGTCCGGACTTTTTCCCTGCAGCTCTGAAAGAGATAAGATTTTAAAGCCAGCACAGATCCATTTGAACGGAAATATTTTTTAAAAGCAATTTTCTACCGCTTTAAAAAAGATACTACACTGCAGTAGAGCCCAGTGAATAGTGATTGTCATAAAATTTTGTAAGTGTGCTTTATTTTAGGAACAAGTAGTAAATCATGTTGCGGGATTTATATTTGACTCATTTTGGGAAATCTTTCCAATATGTTAGTCCAAGTACACGTAAATCTGGTCTCTTATGATACTCAGATTAACCTAGGAGTCATCTGTGATGACAAAACATTTATCATACCATCCTCTGGAAGATGAGTATGGAATACTGTTAATCACATGGCCAAAAGTCTTAGATTAAGGAATATAAACACCACAACTTAAAATTAAAAAGTCATCAGATTATTTTTTCTTTAAAGAGTACATTGGTGCTGTCTTTATTGCTGTTCCAGGTTCTTAAATCTTATTTTTTCAAGTTTTTGTCTGAAACTTTGGTGACTATCAAGTTTTTAGCATTTCTGTTTCACTGTTTGGTAAAACTTGAATCCGGGAATGAAAGTTGTGAGGACATTTGAGGTTCTCTTGCAGAATACTGATTTGTTTAGGTGAGACTTTAGAAAAACAGGAAATGTGACAACATAAACTAATGAATTCACAAAGCTACAGATGTTCCACATTTTCAGAATGCAAAACACAATTCTTTCCAAAGCACTGAGTAAGCTACTGTATTTTATAGACAGAAATTAAAAAAAAAAATTATCAACACTTAAACACTTAAACTATTCTTTTAAAAAATAAAGTTTATTCTGAAATATCTACAAGAAACTAGAACATAAAAAAATGTTAAGACACTAACATCAAACTAGTTTCCTATAGCACATCAGAGAAGTTGCTAGCAGCGCATCATAACTAAATGTTGGCCTTTGGAATTAATTTTGTGTGTCATAACCAGACTTTGTGAAATGGGATATAACTTTTAAATAAAAAATTTAGATATGCTTTAAAAGAAGGAGTGAATAGTGATCAGTTACCACCAAGCTGATGTGGTTCCTGGGAGAAAAATATATAGTAGTAAATTAAAAAAGCCATTAAAAAGTTATACTGGATCAGACAACCACTGATGTTTGAAGTCTCAGGCATTCAGTAAGCATTTATCAGTTTCAGATTGCTTCCTTGTATCTTTGCCATACAACTAAGAAATAGAACAGTATAGCAACTTTTTCCTGATATTGCAACTTATTATACACTTGATGTTTACATAGCACATCTAAGTACTATAAATGTTACGTATGTTACATAAAATATAATTTCAAGAGATTTGAAATGACACAGTAGATTAATAAGAACATTTTTGCAAAGTTTTTAAATTTTATTGTTTGGTTCCATATTCATGACTTCTGAATTTGCAAAAGTACTGCAGTATTATTTTGTTAATTCAGTTTAAAGGATACATACATTTTGTGGCACACTTTTAGACAGAGATACAAGCAAGTGAACATCGTTCAAATAAATAATCTTCTTTATTTCCCTTTACCTTCACACAGTTTCCGTAGCTAAAGCAATTTTCAGGATATGCTTGGGATCCACTTTTCCCATCTCTTGTTAATTGTAAGTTTGAATGGACAGTGAAATTCCTGCCGTGGAAGACTGTGTGCGAAGCCAGTCCTGACGTAAAATAGGGGTAGAGCTACAGAGTCAGGGGTAGACAGTCACAGAGTTCAACCACCCTCATGCATCCCCAGCAAGGAATCAATCAGCTCCGGCTCCTGGGCTGTGCAGCCTTACCAGTGTAGGGCTATGCTCTCACTGTGTCCCAGGGAGTATGGACTTACTCTTGTGCTATTTATAGTGGGAGTATGGGCTTGCTCTTGTGCTATATTTATTACAAATACAAATACAGGCTGGGCAGAGAATGGATTGAGAGCAGCCCTGAGGAGAAGGACTTGGAGGTACTGGTAAATGAGAAACTCAATGTGAGCTGGCAATGCATGCTTGCAGCCCAGAAAGCCAACAACATCCTGGGCTGCATTAAAAAAAAAGTGTAGCCAGAAGGTCGAGGGAGGTGATTCTGCCCCTCTGCTCTGCTCAGGTGAGACCCCACCTGGAGTACTGCATCCAGCTCTGGAGTCCACAACATAAGATGGACATGGACGTGTTGGAGTGAGTCCAGAGGAGGGCCACAAAGATTATAAGAGGGCTGGAGCACCTCTCTTATAAGGAAGGACTGTTGGGGCTGTTCAGCCTGGACAAGAGAAGGCTCCAGGGAAAACTTAGAGCGGCCTTCCAGTATTTAAAGGGGGCTTATAAGAAAGATGGGAAGAAACTCTTTAAGAGGGCCTGTTGTGATAGGACGAGAGGTAACAGTTTTAAAATAGAGGGAGGTAGATTCAGATTTGATACAAGGAAAAAGTTTTTTACAATGAGGGTGGTGAAACACTGGAACAGGTTGCCCAGAGAGGTAGTTGATGCCCCATCCCTGGAAACATTCAAGGCCAGGTTGGAATGGGCTCTGAGCAACTTTATCTAGTTGAAGATCTGCTCCTTGCAAGGGGTTTGGAGTAGACAACCTTTAAAGATCCCTTCCAAACCAAAGTATTCTGTGATTCTATCCAGCTCCTCAGTTGCAGTACTGTTTGGCATCCCGTGCTCCAGGAGGTCTGAAGCCCTGCTGAAGGTGCTCGTGTGCAGAGCTAGAAGATTATTCATAAAACAGTATTCAGCTGTCCCAGTCCAACCCCCTTAAGACTTTACAGTTAGTAGAGACTGGTAGGCTTTTCAAGGGAATCATGTAAAGCAGGAATCTAATTTAGATTTTCTAAATTACATCCTGGACACTCCACCCAGTTACACAGTAATTTGCTTCCTGTGCAGTAATTTTTCATGTAGGTAAGCCACAGGCAGAGCCACAGTTATTTTAAGACATGGTCTCAGTTCTGGTCTAACAATGCAGTCTTGTTTTTCACAAGCCTAAAGATACTGTGAAAGCCTTTACACATTAAACATAGTACTTGTCAGCCTTTAAATATCTGAGAAATTAACTTTGTGGTAGGCACTAGGGCTCACAGAGGGAACCAGCAAGTTGCCTTCCGTGGGAAGGGTCAGCACCACATCCCCTTCGGTGAGGTTGAAGTTCCAGTGTTTCCATGTTTCAGCTTTGTCTCTGTTTTCATTTTGATGACTTAATTGTTGACTTCCAAAGAATTTTTCACCTTGTAGGTGATATTCTGTTGGTGTAATATTGTCATGAACAAATTATTAAATTGCTTAAAGAATATTAGCAAAAGTGGTTTTAATACATGCTGTAAAAGTGGGACTTAACAAAGTTCCATGGCAAGGTTCACTATATTACTATACGTATTCATCTGAACAATGATTCAAAGTTACCAAGGCACAAATCACAGTTACCAAGACAAAATCAGTTACCATAATAAAAGGCTGTATGCGATATTGGTCCCTTCCCAAAGATGTTGGTAAAAGTTTTCTCTGCCTCAAGGAGCAACCTCGAGAGGTGTCCCAGCTCAAGGGGAGATCACCACCATGCAGTCAGGGTGCTCAGCTGTGAGAGCTCAAAGGCGGCTCACTTAGCCTGGCATATTTATGGAATAAAGTGGTTGGCTTGTAATCGAATTACATGCAATGGAAAAGGTATGCATGAGACTCCTCGTGCCCACAAGTTTCTTTGTTCCTTGATAAATGAGTCTTGGAAAAGCCACCAGCTGTTCATGTATTAATCACTTGATCGGTGTTCCAAGCTCATGTGCATCTATGCTCACTGTGCTACTCATTTGTGGGTTTTCAGAGAACGGATTGGAACTAGAGCAGTTCTTGGCCCGTTTAAAGCTTAGGTCTTCACCTACTTTGAAGCCTGTACCAAATTACTGCTAGTTTGGTTAAGGGGTTGAGTGCATCTGTCACAAATGTAGTACATAACAGTCTGTGGGCAGACACAAGCTAGTTCTGAGCTGACCAGAAATCCTGTGATCAATACGAGCACAAATGCCAGCTTGAGTTAGTGGGATTGAACCTCACTTGTTTGATTCTGCGTCCATGTCACAATTAGTTCATGACTCAGACCACCTTCCCAGAGAAAAACAAGAGCTGATGCTATTAGCTCTCTCTTCCACTTGGGAATGATTTAGAATTACTGAAGGTAAAAACAATGTCCTGAATTGCACACAGCAACCTGCTGATAGTCAGTGCAAATTACAGAGCACTGGTGCGTATGAGTGCTGTGTGACACACATTCTGCATTAGCTCTGTGATTAATTGGAGTAAACCTCCTGAGAGGTTTCCAGCATGCATCATCTGCCACATGGGATGGTTTAACTCAAAGAGATATCTTGAAGGTAGGTTGTAAAACTTATAATTTATTGAAATGAGGAGGAAGGTCAAAGAAGTATAGATAAAATATGACAACAGTACTATGACCTTGTATTTTAGTGACCGATAAATTTAAACTGTTGAATTTAAGACCATTTACACTGGAAATTGTTTAGTAAAACCGTGACTCAGGCTGCTATAGTGACACAAAGAGTTACTATATGCCTCAGCCAGAATCTACATTGGAATAACAGGTAAATAAGGCCAAATTCATTTTCCTTGCTGCATCTTAGCAAATTTTGTGATGCTTATTTGTCTTTTACACTGACACTGAAATAGATGTAATTGTCATTGATTACACCAATATATCTATGGAAAGGATACAATAAAAACATCATCTGTAGAATTTTGTGCAAGTAAAAATGACACTTACACCAAAGAAAAGCAGCTGTGTAAGTGCTTACCCATCCCCTCAGCTGCTTTGTTGAGGGCTTCAGAGAGTTCGTGTTGCTCATAAATTACTCTGAAGATGCTCACCCCGTCACGAATTTCATTCATAGAAAATAAGCATTCAGTTTAGTGTTTGTTACACTGTAATACAAAAGGCTAACTCCCCAAATCCTCCCATAGCACCAGCCTTAGGTAAGCATGATACGTTTTTAAAAAGATTTAGGAGAATTTTAACTCTGAGGAATTTGCAGTCTAATTTGGACTGTTAGAGATTTTTTTTAAAAAAAAAAAAAAAAAAGAAGCACAAAAATTTGGCATGGAGATAGGTAGGAGACTTGAGACTGAGAGCCAAATAAAACAAATGAATTTAGAAAACTGGATTGGAAGTCAAACAATAGCTATAGTCCAGTCCAAGGCTGCTTTGGGTTTCTCTTAAAGTGAATGAAGCTATGAATTCAAGATGTGAAAGAAAAATTCAAAGGAGGATTATAAAAAAAAAGTATCTGGACAGAAGGATTAAATGTTGAAAAGTGAAATACTGGAGCTGAGTAGTCTGCATGAACTGACACTTCAAAAGATGAAACAGAAATAAAAAGGACTATTTTAAAGATTATATCAATTGACAAGGCCCTGAACAACCTCCCACCCAACAATGAGAGTCTTTCTATTCATTCCAGTGCATCAAACTTTAAAAAAATAATGCAAGAGAAGCAGATAAATCTCTGTAATGGGAAGAGCACTACTTTAATTATCTATAAGCACTTTTGGTACAATTTGGTCTTAGCACATCAAATAGACAAGCCATTTCAGATTTTTTACCCAATAAGTAGTGTCTCCAGTTATAAAGTGTTGATTAACAACTCACTTGCAAAAATCTGTTCATCTGTTTAGGAGTATTTTGCCAAAAGCACACATGGACAGATTAGCCTCTTATAGATAAGTGAATGGATGATACTGTCTCAAGTCAGAGGACTAGAATAATAAAGAAAAATGAACCAAAGATGCCGAGCTATATATTTCAGATATACAGCATCATAGGAAATAATAAGAAACATTGATTTATCCTAGGCTGAGAATATCAGACACATACTGTAACTTCTGTCATTGCATTTCATTTTCTGGTGAGATTCACAAACAATTGAGTAAGTGCATTGATTGACTTACTGAATGTTTGAGTTTTCTAAGCATCTTTTCAGAGACAAAATAAATCATGCCTGACATCTAACAAATGTCATCCCAGTTGATAATTGCTGTATTTAACATATCAAAGTATATTTCCTTTTTAAAATGCTTGGGTAATTGTAATACAATGGCAAACAGGATTAAGTTGAATATTAAAAAATATTTTTTACTTCTTAAGCAAGACAAAAATTACTTTATCTGTTGAGAAAAAGTAATTAATATATTCAGTGTCTATCCCAAGACAGTCCCCTGCTGTTACAAGTATCTACATGCTTTAAAGTTTTTTCAACCACTTTTTTTAGCTGTACCTTTAATCTAACATTTTTCTTATATTGCAAGAATATTTTAGAAAGTAATTCCTTCGATGGTTCTAATTTTGGGTTTCCATCAAGTGTTGACTATCTTATACACCTTTATTGCTTTTTCTGTTCCTGCAGATAAGTCACATTGCTCCTTAGCCTTCACTAACTTAAGTGAACTTCTTAAATTCTCTTGGTTTTCTATTATAACATATATTTGTTATCTACCTACAGATCTTCCCTCCTTTAGACTAATTTAAATTGAGCTTTCTTGAACAAGAACTTTAGTTACACTTGATATTCTAGGTAGGGCTTTCCTTATCTCTGCCAGAAACTACTCACACTGTATTTCCTATGTTCATTTTTTCACAGATACATTGCTTAGTGGCCTATATACTTTCTGTTCTCGATTAACCCAGTTATGTTTTTTATTCCTCTATTTTTTCTCAACTGATAATCCTCCAATTCATAGAGGACTCTTTTTTCTTTAGTCTGCAAGTACACGACTTTGCAGTTTGCGCTCCTGTACTTTATCCCATTACCATTGCTCCAGCTTTCTCAGTCATTCAAGTCCTTCGTCTCCATTCAAGTCTCCTAAATTCTTCCAACTCACCTTTACATTGACAAAGTCTAATAACTTTGTGTAATCAGAAAATTATGTTAGATTGTTTGAGTGTGCCAAGAAAACAAATGAAAATACTAAATCAGATCAATCTCAAGGTTGATCTTTGAGGAACTCCCTCAGTAATCTTTCTGTTGGTAATTCCTCTTTCAGTGTAAGCAAGCGTCTTTTCTCTACATTAACCAATTTCATGTCCACTTTATCTGTCTGCTCTAGCATAATAAGAAAATTCTGATGCAATATCCTGAAGTAGACTTCCCTGAAGTAGATTAGTTCTGCTGCATCATTATTCTCTGAAAACAGGACAATCCAGTATTTCACAAAAGCAGAAATCTAGCAAAGATTATCAAACGACCTTAAAAAAAAAAGTGTTTCACCATATCCCCTTGTTCTTTTAATTCTGTATCTTTATCTCCAAAATATGTTTTAAAGTCCTATTTATTACTATGATCAGGGAAATGAGCCTGCAGTTTACTTGAACACATTTTCCTCTTTTTTAAAGATAAGCATTACATTCCCTTTTGTCCAGTCATATGGTGTTGATGTTGATTTGCAAATTAGAAATCTGTGTGAAGTGGATTAGCAATTCTCTCACTGTTCCAGAAAAGCAGGTACCTGCCTCAGAGCAATGTCAGTTGTGATCACTTTTGCTTAGTGTGTACTAAAGTCTTTCTCTCAGAGAACTGAGGAGAAGTATTGATTTAGCTTTAGGCCTAGATTTAGAAGATTCTTAATTGTCTTTATTTCTTATCCCATCAACAATGTATAAATTCTCCATAGCATCTTTCCTTGTTCTGTTTTTATATGTTTTCATTTCCTTTTCAAAGTCAAACTCATCTTTAGCTTTGGCAATTCCACTTTAACTTTTAACTACAAAATCTGTCTTTGCTGGTCAATGGTGACTTCAGTTCTTTCCAAACTGTCTGTTTATTTTGGTGTGAAAACCATTCCTAGAATGCTAGGATGCAAATTCTATATGATTTAAACCTTGGATTTGAATGATTGCCAAGCCTTACACATTTTTGATCTCTAGTCCTTCCACCTTCATAGAGTAGCTTTTTTAACTTATCAGGGTAAGAATTGGACCTCAGTCACCTAAATTATTAGTCCCACAGTCTACAGGAACACTCTGTCAGCCAAATCCATCTGGTTTTGCAGCCAGTGCTTGCGTGTGCTTCACATGATTTAGAAATTTTGTTATGACAAAAATTGAGATTTTTTTAATCTCAGGTTTAAAGATCAAGGAGTATAGATCAAACTCTTTTTTTTACCCCAAAATAGCTCTGATGAGGAAGTGGTACATATATTGCTCCATCTGGCACATCACCATGATGGTTTTGTGTTCTTTAAAACAACTCTACTTATCTCTCTTTTCTCCTACTCCACAGAACCCTCTGGTTTCCCATTTGAAGCTATTTAGGACTTACAATTTGCACACTGAATATTTTGTTATATTCTATTGGATATTTCTCTGTGACAGGACACCTTTACAGATTTAACTTTCCACGATTTTTTTATATTATGAAAATGAAATATGGAAGTAAGGTGTTTATGCTGTTCTCTGCTCATTTTCTGTGTCTTTAAATGGGAGGGGTATTATCCTTCCTCCTATTTAGGTCAGACAGTTTGGCTCAAGACAGCTGCTGTCAGAATGAGTGACATACACTGTGCTTTCTCTGTCATGTAGAGCTTACTTATTTCTCTCTTATTTCCTTGTTTTCCTTAATCTAAATGGAAGGTAATTCAGCCTGATAGAACACAATATGCTGTGTTTATGCGAATAGCAGCACTCTTAGAACCTGCAAAAATAATTTAGATAAAAGTGGTAACTGCAATGGGTGTGAAACAAAATAGGACCTCAAATTGACTGAGGTGAGGTGGGGGGAGGTGTAGAAGAAAAGGATGATTTAAGGAGACATATGCTATCTTTTCTGTAAACCTACTTGTTTTTGTAATTGTAGTATACTGTTACATACTATTGTTGTTTACTACTTCCTGAACTGAGGAAATTCAGAGCCAGTCTATCTCAAGTGTCATCACCAATTGGTATTTTCTTTTGAGTACACTTTTATCAGCAGTTAAAGACAACTTGATTGCTAAACCAAAAATTAATTTTTCCTTCTACCTGTTCTCATGTAGGTCCTACAAAAGACTATTGGGGACGCTTGTGCATGAGATCTCAGTTAAATATTCATACACAGTATGCATGTATTAACATAACATTAGATCTAAAATCCTAAAACTTCTTTTTGTTGTTGCTCATTGGTGAGTCCTGTGGAGAACTGGAAAAGAGCACTGCTTCCCATAGTTCACCATCTGCAGGAAAACTAGCGATTGTTTCCATAGCTATAGAACTCATCCCCTGGTCAGCTGGAGCTCACCCAGAACAGTTTGCTTTCATTGCACTGATACCAGCGTTCATTCAGTGTGCAGGTCAATGCATACCTGGAGGTTTCTTGTAGCAGGTTTTCTTGAAAATGGCACAACAATTCACTGAGAGAGGCCAGGCTGTATAAGGCTCCCAAGGACATTGTGGTATAAATATGTTGCAGATATTTAGCTGGCTAGCTGTAAATAAGAGTAACCACCAGTCTGGAAAACAGATGGAGTTCACTTTAAGTGCTGCACTGACATCAGATTAGCCATGAAGGAATAGAGAACTGTCTCACATGATGGAGATATTTAGGCACATTGCGTCATCATGTACCAGTGCTTCCACAGCAGCTTCTGTGTCAACTGCAGCCAGTGAAAATCCTCTGGATACATGTTAGAGAAATTTGCTTCTGTTTCTAGAAAATTTTGTTAATGAAGCATCCATTTCATAAAATGTGTTAACTGGCAGCTGAAGAGAGTGCTTTATTTTAGATCACATTCTTAATGTGATAGCTGAAAGAAATTATATTTTTAAAAAGCAAACTTTAAATGTTAAGTAGTCCCTTTCATAACATAAAAATTATCCTACTTGACCTTCCACACGCTTTTACACTGCTGATTAATGGTTGTATGCTGTTAATGCTTCACTGAATGCAAAAAGTAATCTGAAAACTATTGCAAAACAACTAATTTTTGTTTATTTACATTTTAAACTTCATATTCTCAAAGAAAGTTGAATAATCAAGGGTTGATTAAAGAATATGAACACACTACCATTAGTAATCTGATATCAATATTTTCTAAATATTCAGAACACTTAAAAAAAAAAAAGAATTTATTTGACTTTAGGTACATTCTTACTGAAAGCTGAAAAGGGCATCAATATTTGCATCCCCTTGTAAATTATATTTCTGCAGTGCCATGTATTTTGATGTAGCATAATTGAAATGATAACAATATTCTATATTAAACTATAAAAATATTCTATCCAGAATGACTCAAAAACTAGAAAAAGAAGATGTCTTAAAGGAAAAATCTGAAAGGAGGAAACAACTCAGTATTTTAGAGGAAAAGAGAAATTCCGTTACCTGGCTGAAGATGAGAGATAGATAGTTGAAGACAGAAATAGAAGTGGAAGACCAACCTGGAGATGGCTTTGGGGAGGGAAGTAGGTTTGAGATAAGGGACCACATGTGAAAAATGTTGGCAGTTTTCTTTTAGTTTAGGCAGCAAGATGTTAAAACTGGGAATGAGAAAATTGAAATTGTTCTGAAAAGAATAACTGTATCAATAAAAAAGAAGTTTCATACAATTAACATGTCAAGAAGAGGTCATCAAGATATATAACAAAACAGTCTACATAAACGAAAACCTTACCAGAGCCTCTTTGAGGACAGGCCAGCTGTCCAAGCAGTTGTTCATTGTAGGTGTCCTCCGCAAGTTTCATAGTTGCCTCGAAAGAGACCATGAGAGATAGATGTGTAAATTATTTTCAGCCAATGTATTGCAAACCTAAGGGGGCTTTACTGAATGTATTTTAATGTGGTAGCTAAACAGATCTACTAAGCAAGCAAAACCAACTTTTGCATATCGACCATCTAGTTAAATGCACGTTTCATTGCAGAGGAATCCAGGGAGTGCTGTTAAAGAATAAAATATAGTATAAACATTGAGTTAGAAAAAAGACCCTGAGTAACTTGGCTGTAAAATCTGAAGTCTTCACTAACTTTAAAAGAACTGTATCTACCAGTATCTGTTATTACTGTGTGCGGTCAGCTAATATTCTGAATAAAGAAAGACTGTTGTAGCTGTAAGGGCATTGAACATTACTAGCCAGGACTGTGTGCTTATTTATCAGCAAATGAACTTTCTGAAAAATACAAAGTTGAGAGGGAGGAGGAAGGGGTTACAGAAAAATTGCAGGCCTGTATTTCATACAAAACCACTTCTGGTCAGGAAAAAAGATTTTATTTTTTTTTTCCCTTTTACTCTTTAACATTTTTAAAACAAATGTTTTTGCTTGGCCTCAGAAAAGAAAAAAAATAATTTAATTATTCACACAACTGTATGTGCAGCCATCATCAAATATCCTTTTTTTTTGACAGTGCACATTCCCATTAGTCTGTCAGCCTATGAGTACCCCAGGATTCTTCATGCAGCAATACTCCAAATACCTATCAACAATTCCTAGCAAAGTCTAGCTCCACTTGGCAAATGATGACCTGAAGTCAGTGTGATTCATGCTTTTGTGCCCACATGGTTCTACAAAAGCAACGGTCTACATCCAAAGGAAAACTTTGAAATCGTCAGGAGATCCTCAGAAATACAGCACCAGCATTGGTGGCAGCAAACAAAAAAAAAAGGAACTTTTCTCCGATTCCTGTGAGTTCCATGACAATCTCTAATGGGGCTGAGATGGAAAATTCCAGTCTTGTAAGACCAAGGCTTTTTAAAACTACTTTTACTCATTCTTAGAGAACTGACTCTTCTCACAGAACTAAAACAGTGATTTAGAACTTCAGGAGGGATCATGCGAACTTTTCATGTTTGAAAGGTCTAACAGTTACAAAATAACTATATCAAGAAAATAATATACTAGTTGTTTTTTTTTTAAAATGCTGTATATATTTTTCTTTGCAAGCTGATAAAAACACAAAAAAACCCCACCTAAAATTGGATTTTTGTTTTAAAATACTGTTTATGTTCAATTCTATTAATTTCTTTATTTTGTGCTCATATCTGTGCTACAGCATTTCTACAGTCTGATGACTCATTAATATTTGATCTAGATAATTTTTACCCTAGTGTGGTACTAATTCAGCAGACACAAGAAACAGTGATATTTGTCCATAAACAGGCAGTTTTGTTAATAATCTCAGCAAAAATCAAAATATGAATTGCCTGTAGACTCAGTTATGGTTTACTTATGAGTGAATGAGAATATGCAGAAGAACATTACTGGAAATTTGCAATACCATTATAGTAAGAAATATAATTTCTCCATAAACATAGAACTTTCATTTTACTCTGAGAACATTCAGATGCAAGAGAGCAATAGAGATAGTTCAACTGATTTATATCAGTAAGATAAGGTAAATCCATAAATTCAGGCTCTATGATTGAAAGTAATTGCTTACCTACAGTTACTACATTACAGTCTATCATTTCAATACAATCTTCAGTTTTAATATTTTATACTGTCAATAGTGAGTTCTGTTCTGATTCACATCACTCATTTATTGGCATCTCAGTGACTGCTGTACACAAACTTGTTAAAAACTGCCTTTAAGTGGAAACACCACTAAATTACAATGTGTTTATTGTGACAATTTTGACTATGATGTTTTCACGTATAGTGAAAAAGGGAAAAAAAAATACTTAAAGAACTGAAATGTTATCCCCGTTGCTTCCGCTTTGAAAGGCAGAAACACTTGCTGAAATGTTACTGGGTTTGCATGGCAAGCTTTTGGTAGCAGGAGGGCCTGAAGGAGTGGCTTCTGTGAGAAGCTGCTAGAAGCTTCCCTTACATCCGGTGTAGCCCACACTACCTGGCTCCAAGATGGACCCACTGCTGGCCAAGGCTGAGCCCATCAGCGATGGTGGTAGTGCCTCTGTGATAACCTATTTAAGAAGAGGAGGTGGGGGAAAACTGCACAGCAGCTATTGCAGCTGGAGAGAGGAGTGAGAATATGTGAGAGAAACAACTCTGCAGACACCATGGTCAGTGAAGAAAGAGGGAGAGGAGTAAAGTTGCTCCTGACCAAGATTCTCCTGCAGCCTGTTGTGTAGCCCATTGTAAGGCAGGTTGTCAACCCACCACAAATGTTTAAGAAGTATGTGTTCAGAGGCCCAAATAAATGTTCAACACTCAGATGTTTAAGGCACCGGACACAGTAACAGCAAAGAAAGAGGTTTGTTCCAAAAGAAGTCTAGCCATTTGATACCAAGTTGCATAATATTTTGTCAAAAACTTATTGTGCCATCCTTTTTTTCTGCAACTACCTTTTATGGAAGACAAAAGGAACGTACTTCATATGTAAGAATACTTGACAGTCACCTGATATTTTAGCATTGGGGAGAGTTGGTTACAATGACAAAGACCTATTTAAATCCTTTAATGCTGTCATACTGAACTTTGGAATAAAATTGCACAGTTGATATCGTGAAAATACTCCCATTGGATTCCCAAGGCTTTGCATATCCATGGTGGTAATGCAATGATAGATCACTGGATTCCCAGCTGCAGCCTTATTTTCCTAGATCTATGAGCTATTCCGGTAGGTAAAAAAGAAACATGGAGATATAATAGATTAATGAAGTTCAGCTGCCTCTTATTCTAGGCTTTGACTACTACCACATCACCTTTGATGTGTGTTTATTTTCAATAAAATAGAAAAATAAAGTTACTTTTCGTATCATGTTTTATTAAATTTCTACCAGATTTACCCATTTATGACGCTCTATTTGACCATAAAATCCTGCAGAAATTAAAACTCAATTGAAGAAAATAAAAGCTAATACTTAGAGGCAATGCAGATTTATTCAATATTTCTAAAATCAGGGCTATAGGAATTTAAGTAGATTTTTCACTCCCATTAGAATATGATTTACGCTCTTTAATTAACATTCCTCCTACCATGACTTTATTATAGAGGAAAATGCAAAGGAACCTCAGAAGAGCTCTTACACAGAAAAATAATGATGCCACCTGTCAATTACTGCTTTAGAGTGAAGTATCTCTAAATCTTCCTGGTATTCATTAATTGGTCTTTGCACAGGCAGAAGTATTGTGTACTTGGACTACCTTTAAAAAATAGCCATTGCTATTCAGTTAACTAAACACAGTATACAACTGCAAAAGTCTAATTTTCAGAATTTTTTAACCATCAGCCTTTGAGACATTTGCTCAAGCAGGTGTCTCTGACAGTAACTATAACTGATGCACAGACAGGGGTAGTGCTAGTCTTGGAAATATCACATCCGTGTTTCTTTCTTATATTTTTGAGCCAAGAGAAATATTCAGAAGAAAATTTATTAAATAAAAAAGGACACAACTGCTTCAGATAAATGAGAAAAAGACCAAATACAGTTGACTCTGAATTAATGTGTTATATTTTTGTTTCACAAACAGACAAGTTTGTTCATCTTGGATGAGGACTCTACTTTTCAGGCTGCTGAAAAGGGGAATCTGTGAACATGTCCCCTGAAGCTCTAACGTGAGGCTATTTGCTCAGACTAACTTTGCTGTTATCATTCTCTGCCAAGAGGACAAGCTTTACAGTAGGCCATCAAACCTAAACTTAGCGATATACCAAATGCCCAAACTAAAATAGGAAGACTGATCAGGCAGGGGGACCGTGCTGACTTGGTACAGAACAGCACAACTCCATTGATTCTGAAGGAGCCACATTATCTTATTCAAGCTCAATAATTTCCCAGAATGTGTTATATACTTCAGTTCTTCAGAAAGAGCTAGCTATGATAACAGAAGTCTTCAGTTACATAAAATAAAATATAAAGTCAGTTTATTAGCCGTCTCAGCTTTTCTGTGGAGAATGATTCTTCCAGACAACATTAACTGTATTTCTTGACCACTTCAAAGCCCATAGAAGTCTCTAAAAAATTGTTCTTTAATGTATCTCATTCTCAATTTACAAACAAAAACCAAAGATGAATGCCTGTTGTCTCTTTTCCCTGAAGTATTGAATATGGCTAGATGAAAAACAAGATTTCCATCTTATGATAAATGTCAGTGTTCTGGCATTTGTTTTCAGTTCCTGATGTGAACAAAACAGGCTTTCAAGAGTTTTTGTGAAGAAAAGGGAGAGAGGGCCAATTTCAGATGAGCCAATGCTCATAGCATGCATGAAATTTTTAGGTTTGAATCCATGACGGGAGAGAAGGGATTTAATGCTTTATTTTCTATATCCTAAGTGAAAGTACTTACAACAACTTTCTCTAGGGCGATTTGTCTGTGGATGTTTGCTCACAAAATCTATCCTGTGTCCGAGAAATCTTTTCAGACAAACTTTAGTTGACATTAGGATAACTTTGTGATATGTGTTGTTGTGAAGGAATCTGTTTTTTTTTTACAACAAATTTCAAATAAAAAGTATTCAACCTTGGCAATTATGAGCCCTAATAATCATACAGCTCTAGCCCTTGCCTAGTCCCAGCCTGACACAGGCAGCTTCAGGGGTAGGTGATGGTGCCAGGGACCTGAGGCAGTATTCCCCAGAGGATAGGGGACCCCACTTCCCAACCCAAATTGCAATACTAGCTATGCCTTCTGCCAGGTTGTGATCAGGCTTACAGCCTGCAATTATTAATGACTAAAAGAAGGGGAAGAGGCTAAATGCTATCTCCGTCCACCCAGGACTTACTATGGTTCCTCTCTGTGAAGAACCATAAAAGGTATTTGTATGGAGGTCTGGAACTGATGACAAGCTATAGAAAATCAAGAATAATTTATTTTCTCTCATCAAAATCTCTGTTTTCCCCTCACATTCATCAAATTAGCAGGTGCGACAGGTTTCATTTTTCTTAGCACTCAATGCTATTTTCTTTTTTTTTTCCTTTTCCTCATTGTACGTTTTCTTAATTGTTAATCTAAATGAGACATTAAGATTTCACCTATTTTGGTTTAAAAGAAGAAAAAGATAATTAGAAACAGACGTTTTATAGTAGGATATAATTTTCAAACAAATCTTAAGTCTGGTGTCAGCAAATAGCACTGTGATAAGAAGCAATATTTCTCTAAAACTTCATTTTGCTTTATCTGCTAATTTTAGACAAACATGACACTGACATTTCAGCTAACAATTGGGGGCTACTAAGTAGTGTGAGAAAATGAGAGAGAGAATGATTCCTTGACCTTTTCAGAAGTTAGAAATAGGACACATTTGATCATAATATAGCAGTCAGCCCAAGTGAAAAATAAAGAAGGTGGAGTTGTTCTCATATGCCATCTCCTAATACTGTACCATTTAGACAAAAGAAGCATCTGGATGTAGCTTTGTTTGGTTCCCAGTTAGGTGCCTTGCTGGCAAACCTGCTAACAAAAACCATCATCATCACTCAGTCTTTCCATTTAATCTGTAGAGGGCCAACGTAACTCACAATGGCCAAGTCTTCAGTCTAGGCCTAATCAAGGTCTCTGATAAAATAAGACCTTTATTTTATTTGCACAACATTGGCTTGAACAATTTAGCAAAATCAAAATAAACTTGGTAAGTACTTTTGTTTCACTGAATCGGCATGACATCTGTGACAAAAATTTCAGGCAAAATATTTGAGAAGCCTGGCAACAAGCTCACTGTAACAGATTAATACTAACAGGGAGCTCTCAGCTTATTGTACGATGTCCTGAGGGAGCATTTGAGAATCAAGCTTATTCTGAGTTTCTCAAAAAATTTAAAATAGTTTTCAGTTTTCAAGTGATTAAATATTTTTTTCAGCAAAAATACCGAGTTGTCAATAGGTGTTCTACATTTTCCCCACAAACCATGTGTGTTCTGGTTCTGGCTAGGACAGAGTTATTTTTCACCTGAGCTGGGAGAGGAATGGGAGCTGGTGGCATCTGTGGTTGGGGGACACAGCTGAGATAGTTTACTAATTAGCTAACAGCTGGGATAAGTTTACCCAAATTAGCCAAAGGGCTATTCCATACCCTGTGACATCATGCTTAGTATATAAAGTGAAGAGGAGGCTGAGGGCAGGTTCCTGCTACTCCTGATGCCTGGGGGGAGTCAGGCACTAGGATCCACTGTGATCTGTTGTACTTTAAGCTACATGCTGGAGTTTTGTTTTTTTTTTGTTTGGTTGGTTTGTTTTGTTTTCTATCTTTGTTTTCTTTTACTCTGTTGCTCTCTTAAACTGTTTTTATCTCAACCCAGGTGTTTTGCCTTCTTTTCTTTACCAATTCTCCCATTGCAGTGGGTGAGGGGGCAGTGAGTGACTGTGTGGTATTTTAGTTCCTGAGTAGGGTTAAATCATGACAAAGCGTAAAACTTTTAAAAGAAATTTGCAGTCTGAATGTATCACTTACAGAGAATCTCCCATGGATATTTAAACCTCAATTATTTACAGGCAAAATAAATGCAAACAAAAAAACCCTCCAAGTCTATAAAGTTTGATTGTGAAAAAATCAAGCCCCAGACTGCTGATGATACTTTAGTCTTTGGCTTAGAATTTGCGAGAGGCTTCAAATAGGTATTTATTGACCCTCATGGATCTCACTGAGAAGGCAAGCATAGGACTTTAATGACAGAATTTAGGTGACACTTGTTATCTTAAAGCAGATTTACTCTTAAGTGTCCCTCACTGGGACACTGCAGCATTTTGGTTAGCAGATAGTGGCATAAGCTCTGGGGAAAAGAAAATATTTTAATCTTACCCATGGGAACTGATTGGTTGATTTACTGAGCCCTTTCTTTCTGTAATTTGACAACATGAGTTCAATGCCAGCATGTGAAGCTACCTTGGCAGGCTGTGACAAGTACCTTACATTTTTATTGGATCTTTGTTTTTGCTTGAATCTTGAGAAAAGAAAGTTGCTGTGCAGCCTGACTCTCCTGAATTTTCCAAAAGAACTGACAACATCCATTCCGCATTCCTCAGTCACAGGATGCCAACAAATTCCTGGAGTCGTTGGGAATACAGCCAAAAGAAAAGGTTTCCTTTAACACCTCCTGTGGACAGGTCAGAGTGCAAAGAAAGGAACCAACATTCAGCACTTCTTTAGTCCTGGGGGGTGGATTAACGGCAGTAGAGGAGAACTGACAATTACTTCACCAAAGGGGAGAGCACATCTCTCTGCTTCTGCTGCTGCTACTTTACAAGTTGACCTCCACCCCAGCTCTTTCACAGCAGCAGGTTTGACAGATGAGCGATAATGAGAGTCCAGATAGCGCATAGAACAGATTGCTGCTCCAGCAGCACAAAAGCTAGTCATCATGTAGCACTTGCCAGGCAACTCTCAAAGGACATCGTGCTTTGATCTTTTTTTTTTACAGACCAAGTGAAGTAAAGCTGGGACACTTTCAAAAGCATAAACTATGGTCTGCTACACTCTTCCCTTTTGCCTCGCTCCCTTTTTCTCACTATTGCTCTTTGCAAGACAGACTGCATGTATTAAACTTTGATAAATGACAAATAAATCTTACTGTTCACAGAATGACTAGATTTCAGTTCACTTCCACAGCAATATCAAACTGTCTGTCAGATAATTTATCAACAAAAAAATCGTAAGAAATTTTATACAACTGTGTGCATATGCACACACCAGCACATTAGACATACACCTAATTAGACAAAAGATGTTACTATAATGTCTCATTTATTTTCTCACGCTTTAGAGATTTGACCCTTTTGTCAACTTCTTAGGTTTTAGAGATCCGCCCCACACTTTCACATCCTGGAGACGAAATATTCATTTTGTGCATGATTGCTTTGCTTTCTCTGGCAGACCGAACTTCTTCACTTATCTTTTCCAAAGGGTGGCATCATTTTAGTGCTTGATTCATTTTATGTAGTAGTTTACATTTTGAAGCAGTGTGCAAACCTTAATCCTTCCAGTGTCCTCATGAGAACTGAGAGGAAACGTTATCTCTGTTTTTCAGATAGGGAAGCAGAGCTTTCATGCACACACCAATCAAGCTGCAGTGGCTCAGTAAATTATTGCCATCGGCTGATCTCTGGTAATAATGTGAGCCCCATTGAGCCCCTCCTATAATTACTTAAATCTCAGTAAAAAGAGATTTAAATCAAAGTAGTTACTTCTGATATGACATAAGCTAAAAGTACAGTAACTGCATGCAATTGCAGAGATTCAGCTGTCATTATGTTATCCCATGTGTGCATATTCCCAGAATGAAGTTTTCAACAGCAGCACTGTCCAACTCTTTGGCTCAACTCCCTACTGGGAAAAGTTTAACCTAAACTGCTGGACTTTGCACTGAAACTGCTGAACATCTGCATACTTCATGTCAGTTTTGCTGCAAGTGAGCTCTGAAGAGTGGTGGTAACAAAATTCTGTAGGTTTATATTGCTTTAAGCCACTGTAGCGATTTGAGGCTTGACTGACAGTGACACCGAGTGATCTAGCTTTCCCCAGTATCATAAAATTAATTATTACTAAAGACAGAATCAGATCTAACCAGTTTGGATTTAATATTTCACTGAAAATAGATCTTTGGGTGGATTCTATATGGTTCAGGACTTGACAAAGAGACAAAGTTCATGTTTTCTAGTATCCTCTGGTAAATGAATAAGACTTTCAAAAAGTCTAACTGAACTTTCTTCGCTACCAGTTTTCCCTGTGGTGAGGAAAATAAATCCTCTCCATGAAATTATTTTATAATTTACGCAGTTACTTTAAAGCTATTTTTAAAGACTGGTACAGTTTTATTTCTGGAATTGACAACAAATCTAAAAGTTTGGCCTTCTACATAGTGATTTGTTATGTGAAGAAATTGAAGTGACATTCTGTTTTACAGAATTTTTATCAAAATGCATTTTTATATTGTAGCCTCTCCAGCCTGTGGATCTATCCACAGGTATCCACTGAATTTTCATAGCAAGGCATTGCCACCATAGCTTATACAGGATACATAAAAACAATAGACAGTGATTAAATAAGGCAATGCAGTTTAATGACTGTATCTTGCAAACATATATTTAAACCAGAAAGTCAGTACTGTGAATACTTGGAATAAGTGAAAAGAGGGTGCGGGAAGGTGACGTGGCTGCATCTACAAGTATGTTTATCAGAATATCAGGGACGGAGTGAGATTTAAGTTCTGACTTACAGAAATATGAAATGAACTGAGCTATATTTATCAACATGCAAAACACATGCAGAGGATAGAATGCACTTCATATATCTTACAGTGTAATAAATAAAGACATAGGGGAGCCAGGCATTGCTTCACCATAAAAGACATTGAAGATGGATGTCATAAGGCATTTGTAGAACATCATATAAGAGGTAGAACCAAAAATTAAATGCCATCTAAAAGGACAGGACAACCCTACAGCAAATTGACCCTTAGACAATTGCAAACAAAACATTACAGTTGATGAAATCAAGCCAACATTAGAGTCAGCAAAGAAGCCAGTCATAGAACTGACCAGAACCATGCCTATGTTTTTTTTTCTGTTGTTTTCTTTTTGTCAAGGTTACTTTCAAGGAAATAAAATTATATATGCTGCATACAGTACATATAGGCAAGGATGGATTTTAACTTTAGGAAGGAGAATCAGGTGTAAATAGAATGGTAAATAAGAAATACACACTTCTGAAAGCAATTCTTGACTTCATAAAGTAGTAGGAGATAGTGACAAACAAAATTGTATTAAGACTCAAATAAAATGTTTAGTAGGGTTTAAAACAGTGAGGACTTTGTTTTTGTGGGTTTTGTGTTGGGCTTTATTTTTCTCCAGCATAAGAAAGTTAAACAAAAAGATAAAATCTGAATTTATAAAAGATAGATCATGCAAGACTTATCCAGTATTTTTCTGCATAAAATTATTGGAATTTTTTCTAGATCAGGAATTGAAGTAGATGTGATATATTTTGATTTCTTGAAGATGCTTTGAATAGTTCTGTATTAGAAATTATTGATTTTGCTTAAGAACCCAATACTATGAAATAACCTATTTATTGGTCTTCAGGAATGACCTGTACACAAAGGAGTAGGAAGTACTACTACAGGAGAAACACAATAAAAAAGACAATAAGGATTTCATAGAAAAGGAAAGAAGATTACTTCAAGACTGAAGTAATAAAAAAGGAAAGAAACCCTACAATAAAATTTGCAAATGCATTTATTTAGCAATCAAGAATTTCTGTTAAAAGTGTAATTCATCTGTTGGCAGAGAAAAAAGACGAAATTCTGTCATATTTGTCATATGTCATACTGATATATTCTGTCATATGTCTGTAAAAAAACCCCAAGTGTGATTCTAGAAACTAATGTATAAGGTATTTGTAGTAGATAGAGTGAAGTTTTAATACCTTTTGAGAGGACACTGAGATCATTCAGAATTCTGAATTTAAACTTTGGTCTTCCATGAAGAAAATCTTTGTTGCTTGATTAAACCTGCTAAAGGGGCAAAAAAATTTACTATGCTGGTTGGCAGATTGCAGCGCCAATTATATAAGAGAACACTGAAGGTGTTTATGTATGCATGAGTTCAAATAAGCATATGTTTTCTTTCTCTATAAAGCACAGTGGGTGGATGTGAGTCACCTTCAGTCAGATGATCTGGTCAACTTTAATTCGCCCCGAGTTTACTAGCACAGATTTGAAGTTTCTGACTACATATTGCTCTTTTCACAGAACTCCTGCTTATTTCAGGGCACGCAATGAATAGTGTCACTGAATGAGCAATTACAATATTAATTTTTTTTTTTTTTTCCTCAGTCAGGGTGTATTTCCATGTATTATTTGCAGCTCAGTTTTCAAGCTTCTGCCATAAGTACGGAACGGTTCACTTCCACTTGGGCTTCTCCATTGTATATTCATTTGAAGGAATATTCCACAAAGATCAATTCATATTTTTTTTTATAAGACCCTATCAGTGGTTTTCATGTATTTCAGAGGCTGAGTCGCAGGAAAATAAAAAATAGTCATCAGTTACTTAAGAAAATGTTGGAGTTTAGCATCCAGATCCCAGAACATTACTATCACAAAACTTCCTGTTTTGTAGATTAAACATGTCCCTATTTTCTAACAAAAAAAGCAACAGTCCTTTGTCTAACAACCTTATCTATCATAAAACTATGATTCATTCCATCCCACAGCCTCCATTCTTTCTGAATGAGGCATGAGTTCTGTGAAAGATTACTATCTGATTATGTGATAAAGAACTACAATACATACACAGAATATTTTACAAAAAAAAATCAAACCACCAGTCTTTTTCTACCATTTTCTAGCTTGAGAGTTTCCCATAGAAATGTAAAACTCATAACACATACATATAAATTATCTGAATCTTAACTGGCATTCAGGTAAGCATTTTTACTTTCCCTGAAGTAGAAGGAAATTTTCCTTCTAGAATTGTTTGATATTAGCATTATATTTAGAATTATTTTATTAGTTAAGTATAGGTAGCTACATTAAAGTATGAGAAAACATTTTAATTTTTAAAAAAGAATGGATAACACATCAAATACAAGGTAACATTGATAGCTGTTTGTCATCAGTTAACACTCAAAGTCCATCTTAATCCTCAAAGTCAAAACTCATTTCCATGAGGAAACTAAATGAGCTCTGAGTACTAAGGATAACTGAGCTGCAGAGATACATAACGTTATTAGTAAAGATATCAAATTCAGATACAGTATTTTCTCCAGAAATATCCAATTAACATTCAGCATGAGTGATGGATAAATGGAACTGATCAATATTTTCTGTCAAAACTGTTTCTCTGTGTATAATTGTTTTTTGACTAAACAGTTTTTTTTTTCATTAACTATATGATTTTCATAGAAAGTGTGAGATTTTCTTTTTTCCTGATAGAAAAAAATTAATATATGAAATATTTATGTTTGGATGCCATGGTACAATGCATGAATTAGATAAGTTCCACCATGACACAATGCATCAATTAGGTACACTTTAGTTTTAGTTTTCAATCACACAGTTCAGAGTTCAGTCAGAAAATTCTGATATTTCCTATTGATGAAGAGAGAAAAAAATTAGTAATGCTTGTATACAAAAGTTGAGAGATAAAACTTTATGAAATGGATGCCACTGATAAGCATTACTGCTTTTTTTTTTTTTGTGGGGTATTCACAACCAAGTAGGAATTTGCATCATATTAATAACTTACAGAAACACTGTCCACTGAGAAATGCCTTAGTTTGTGTGTACTGGTACAGTTAAGAAAAGGCATCCATCCACATGTTCAGTACCTTCACTGAAATTGTCTCTGAGTGATTCCCCAACTGCCTAGATTTGTTTCATCACTATACAGTTCAAATGCCCTACGGATGTCTGAAAACAGCAAGACAGATATAGAAATGAGTTTATCACATAGGAAAAGGAAGCTACTTTGGCATGTCTGCGTTCATAGAGGGCATCCTTCTGGTGAGAAAAAGCACTCATTCAGGTAGAATGAATTAGCCTGCTATAGCAAGCATATTAGCCCTAGGAATTTGGGGACAATCACAGCAATAAATGTGGATTTTACTGATGCTGTGCTTTTTGAACTGACTTAAACTCTTCATACAGGAGAACATAACACAGAAAAACACCCCAACTCTCTACCCCTTTCCTTACAGGCTACTGTAGTTAAACTGTTTTTATATTTAGTGGAAGAGTATTTTTTCAGTATTTTTTTTCAGGAAATGCAGGATTTACCCAGGTTAGTGCAAATATAAATTTAAAGAGACTATTTATTTCTGAAATTTTGCACTTAGACTTTCTCTTAAGTAAGCCAATATCTTGGTTGTTTGTATAGATAGTTCCTGAAATCATGCAATTTGAGTCCCAAACACAGGCACGTGTCTTAGGTTTCTTTCCACTCAGATCCCCATAGTAACAAACATATTCCAAAATACTCTTGAAATTTCAGCCTTAACGTCTTGCTATTAATACTTGTGAAGACTAGGATCGATTTCTGCTGGAAAAGCTGAAGTGCCTTAAGGCAAGGAGCAAGGAGCTCCTGGACCAACTGAGAGTAAAGAAGGAAGCCTATAGAGGGTGGAAGCGGGGACAGGTAGCCTGGGAGGACTACCAAGTGGCTGTGCGAGAGGCCAGGGATCGGGTGAGGAAGGCTAAAGCCCTGACAGAATTAAATCTGGCCAGGGATATAAAAAGTAACAAGAAAAGCTTTTACAGGTATGTAGGGGACAAGAGAAAATC
>WHYT01016986.1:297622-332364 GCA_009806455.1 Tetrax tetrax
TCTCTACCCCTTTCCTTACAGGCTACTGTAGTTAAACTGTTTTTATATTTAGTGGAAGAGTATTTTTTCAGTATTTTTTTTCAGGAAATGCAGGATTTACCCAGGTTAGTGCAAATATAAATTTAAAGAGACTATTTATTTCTGAAATTTTGCACTTAGACTTTCTCTTAAGTAAGCCAATATCTTGGTTGTTTGTATAGATAGTTCCTGAAATCATGCAATTTGAGTCCCAAACACAGGCACGTGTCTTAGGTTTCTTTCCACTCAGATCCCCATAGTAACAAACATATTCCAAAATACTCTTGAAATTTCAGCCTTAACGTCTTGCTATTAATACTTGTGAAGACTAGGATCGATTTCTGCTGGAAAAGCTGAAGTGCCTTAAATTATCTGAAATACAAAGGAGCTGAATTCTTTCTGCACCTTAGTGTAAAATTCTTGGAAGTAGTTTTGAGCACCTGCGTTGCATTGCAGCAGTGCTTTACAATCTTCTTTTCGGAACTGAAGAGGAAGAAGTTGCTTGCTTTTGCTTAGCACATTGTTCTCACACTTAAGTAATTTGATACATACGTTAAAATTTGTGTCATGAAAGGCAGTTATTTAAAATCTCATTAGAAATAATTTGATAATTCAGCAGCAAAGTTAGAAATAAGGGGTTATATCAACAAAAATATCATTCTAGCAGGGGAAAAACAGATTAGAGACTCTAATTGGCATTTGCAAGTAGAAATATGGGGCTAAACATCTTACAGAATCCTAGCCAACGGATTCAGCTGAGAGGTGCCTGTTAGCATTATATCTCAGCTGTTAATTCTGAGTGTTCTTTGCAGTCCCTTCTAGACTGGATATCTCACTCTCAGCCTGAGGGGAGACCAAAATGTGGACAAGTCTGATCATCTGAATTGATGCAAGTTATGGAATTAAACTCTGACTTTAGAGTATGTCTGATCAACATGAGCCTAGAGGAGTGCATCTCTGTGGAGAGACTGCCACTCTCCACTGCTCCAGGTTGACCAGTTTCAGCTCGCACTATCTGTGACAGTTCATTGCTGCTTATCCCTGTCCAAACCACATACATGGTGTTAATGGAGAAATTATTGGCATGCAGCATTACAAAGTCTTTGTTCCTGAATCAACCACTAAGAGACCCTTTCTATTACCCTGTGCCTTTCCTTTGGTTCTCCAGGCATCCACATGCAGCTGTCCATGAGAATTCAATTAGATGCTGTAGCATTTAACAACCCCAACTTAGACCGAATTTTAACAAAACCTGCACACTAACTGAAGTGCACGAGAACACTGGCCCTTCCATTCATTTGTCTTCAGTTGCCAGGAAATGTTTGCAGAACCTCCTGCCCCCCTGGGCTTGTCTCCACCTGGGTCTCCAGCAAGACTCTTCTCACTTTCAGCCAACAGGTGTCAAAAGCATGCTTCTTAAATTTTTAGGACTTCAGACCATGGGTTTGAAATGTGCAAGTTTTCTTAAGTGATTATGGCAGATTTAATATATGCCTTCTGAAAATTCAGTGAAGAGCAGATCTGCAAACCCAATGGAATCTGACTGAAAGCCAGGCAGAAATAGAAATAATTTTTATGATATAGTTGTCAAGAGGCATTTTAGTACTTCTATGGGGTATTAACCAATTTGGATTCATGACTGCAAAATAAGGAAGGGACTCAGTATCAGATAGGAGATTATCTTGCACAGATGCAATCTGACTTGAGCCTGCACAGAATTTGCATTTTAGAAATTATTTCCTAAATCCCGTATTTGTAACACAACGCAACTATTTTTCTTCTCATATTTCACTCATCTCCCTTATGCAAAACAGATTTTGTAAATATATGACTTTCAGTTATCTACAGCTTTATGCTTCATTCATCACCTTAGCCTCTCAATGTCTTGTTAAACGGTTTCGTTCCTGGACATGTTTAAAGATGCCCACTATTCAAAGCTTTCTTGCTGCACACTTGTGCATATTTTGGCTTGTACTTGGATAAGGTATCACTAACACCTTGCAGTTTTTTTCATCTTTCATCTGGGGATCGAGGAATGCTTTATATCCTTTACAAATGCTTTACCATGCTTTACAAAGATAAGAAAACATTTTACAAATAGGGTGATGGAAATTTGAACTGGCCAAGTGACTTCTCTCTGGTCAAAGCCTGAGGACAGGGAAAAGAAACATAATATTTTAGCCTAGTTCTCTGTTCCAGCCGTCAAGGTTTTTCAATTATCCTCAGAGAATTCAAGACTAAGAAATGTACTGCCACGCTGTAGACTCCATGTATCTCTGTGTTTGCTTTCAGCTGAGCTGGATGTGACACATAACTTGTCTATAGTAGTCAACTTTCAGTTAAATTGCTGTTACTTTAAATATCTTTCTCCGACAACTTTTTCCAGACTAATGTTTCAGTGTCAGCAACTAACAAGAAAAATACATCTGTACATTCTATATTGTACTTCCTGCATCTCCTCAAGCTCTCCTGAGTAAATTTCCTTAAGAAACTCAACTTGAGAGAAAGGGTGAAGGAAGGAAAAAAACGAGCTTTGTCAAAACCTAATCTCTGGAGAAGAATAACCCAAAATGTACAAAATGTAGCATCCAAAAAGATCAAAAGATCAAAAATAGCTTCAAATTCAGCATTAAAGGTCCACTTGCATGAATCATAGACCTGCCACGTATTTGTGAAGAATACAAAAATGCATTAAGCTACTACGACATGAAGTGACCAAATTTGGTACGTGCTTTTCGTTTAGGATCAGCGGAGTTATGGGCAAATGAAAGGGCAGGACTCAGTAGCAAATTAGTCATCAGGGCCCTAAGGGTGCTTAACATCACCATGACCCTTCCTGGACATTCTGTGGCTGTGTATGACTCTAGTTCCCCTCACGTGGTCTCTTCCTGACCCTACTTGTGTCAACAACCCTGCCTGGCCTTGACTCAGCCTGGTTCCCAGGGCTGGGGCCACTCCAGCTGCTTCCTGACTGCCCTGCTCCCTTGTGGGGTGGTGGGATGCACCCCAGCTGTGAGATCCTTCCCTGTTGCCCCAGAGGCTCCTGAGCAACACCCTGACATTTGTGTGAGAAAAGGTGGAAGAAATAATATTATAATAATTATGTACACATAGATAGATTAAGAACTTACCAAGGACGGAGCAATCTGAGAATTTAAGAAGTAAACACTAAGGGGTGAAGAATTCAGTATGAAGTACAGAGGTGTAACTAGAAATGAGACAAGACTAAGAGGGTAAGAGTTTCAGCAAATAGTAAAGAAATTATATGGAGCTGATCCTCAGAAACACGTGGGAAAGTCACCACATTGCTTGGGTCTCATGTTAGCTGAATATGTATAAATTGCTATATTCTTCTTCCAATTTGGTTTGCACATACAGATATGAGATAAGACTTCTTTAAGAGTTCTGGTAAAGTGACATAAAAACCTTTAAGTTAAAGCAAATATAGAGAAATCATGTCAGACTGTTGAATGTGAAATAGTCATCTGCTTAGAGGGCAAATCTGGTGTTTATTTTAGAAATCAAAATAATATTTAATGGAGAGAAGGCAGAAGCTTAACTAAGTCATGATTTATAAAGAATTTGAGAATCACCATACCTAGATCACTATCTTTTCAATGTTCTGCTGATAAATGTAGACAAATACTTCTTAGAAATTACTACTTCTACTTATAACTGCAACCAAGGCATGCAACAATTTTGGAGCTTTCTCAGAATTCAAACAGGCAATGGAGCAGTGCAGGACTGTGCAAGAATTAACAAGCGCTGCTTGTTTAGCAGCTAAGACTCGATGTCACTAAGCTGGACCCAGTTCTTTGTCCTAGTTTACTTTGGAAGTTCACTTCAGTCATGGCAGGGGAGGCCTGCAAGTCAAAAATGAGAGATATCCAGCTCACTCAACCATGTAACCTGATAAAAGGAAAGTCCCTCTGGGTAAAAGCTGAGAATCCTGCACCTGCAGTTGTGGCCTGCCAAGATCTGAGTGAAGGATAATAGTGTTCTGAAATTCAAAATTATAAACTCATTTCAAAATAGGAAAAGTTATTGAAAGAGTCTCTGGAGAGATTTTTTTCAATATTCTTTCATCAGAGAAAGAGAGACGAAAGAGTGATTGAAAATTGAAGATGTCTGAGGTTGCAAAAAGTATAAAGACAAAGCAAAAGATTACCTTGTTAACCAATGTAATGCTACATAAGATAAATCTGGACAGGAGAAAGAAAAAAAATTAAAGAAGAGTCATATGTGAATGAAGAAGTAGATTGCCTGTTTGCTGCTACTATATACAAAAGAAAATTGTTGATAAGTGAAATTTTAACTTGGATGAGAAACTGTACTATTCATGGTAAGTAAAGTAAGTTAAGAAAACTCAGGAAATTTGGGAATCAAAATGAGCTCATGGGCAAGCAGGCTGGTTGCCAGTAAACTCTTGAGACAGTGATAACAAGAACTAGCCATCAAGTTCTCTGATTAGTCAGGGAAGCCTTGAGGAACTCCAGGCAGGCAACTGATAAAATTAGTCACATGGTAAATGTGATGCTCAGAAACTCCGAGATCTCTAGTTGTATATTGGGATCTAAAAGGAAGGAACTTCAACCACACCGATATCTGTTGGAAGAACAACAGAGCAGAGCACAAGCAATCCAGGAGGTTCCTGGAACGCGTGGATGATGACTTCCTCCTGCAAGTGATAGAGGAGCCAAAGAGGAAAGGTGTTATGCTGGACCTTGTTCTGACCAACAAGGAGGGGCCAGTAGGGAATGTGCAGCTCAAGGGCAGCCTTGGCTGCAGTGACCACAAAATGGTGGAGTTCAATTTCCTTAGGGCAGTGAGGAGGGCGCACAACAAGCTGTCTATCTTGGACTTTGGGAGAGCAGACTTTGGTGTCTTCAGGGATCTGCTGTGCAGAGTACTGTGGGATAAAGCCCTGGAGGGAAGAGAGGCCCAAGAAAGTTGGTTGATATTCAAGGATCATCTCCTCCAAGCTCAGGAGCAATGCATCCCAACAAAGAGGAAGTCAAGCAAAAAAGTCAGATGGCCTGCACGGGTGAACAAGGAGCTCCTGAACCAACTGAAGAACAAAGGGTGGAAGCTGCCTACAAAGGGTGGAAGCAAGGACAGGTAGCATAGGAGGATTACAGAGAGGGTGTCCAAGCAGCCAGGGACCAGATAAGGAAGGCTAAAGCCCTAACAGAATTAAATCTGGCCAGCGACATCAACAGCAACAAGAAAAGCTTCTTTAGGTATGTTGAGGACAAAAGGAAGATTGGGGAGAATGTGGGCTTTCTCTGCAAGGAAATAGGAGATGTGGTTACCCAGAACATGGACAAGGCTGAGCTACTCAATGACTCTTTTGCCTCAGTCCTTACCAGTGAGGGCTGTAGCCATATCGCCCAAGTCACAGAAGGCAAAAGCAGGGACTGCGAGAATGAAGAACTGCCCACTGTAGGAAAAGAGCTGGTTCGAGACCATCTGAGGAACCTGAAGGTGCACAAGTCCATGGGACCTGATAAGATGCATCCGTGGGCCCTGAGGGAACTGGCAGATGAAGTTGCCAAGTGGCTGGCTGTCATATTTGAGAAGTCATGGCAGTCTAATGAGGTTCCCACGGACTCAAACAGAAGAAACATAACCCCCATTTTTAAAAAGGGAAACAAGGAAGACCCAGGGAACTATAGGCCAATCATTCTCACCTCTGTGCCTGGCAAGATCATGGAAAAGATTATCCTGGAAACTATGCTAAGGCACATGGAAAATAAGGAGGTGATTGGTGACTGTCAACATGACTTTACTAAGGGCAAATCGTGTCTGACCAATTTAGTGGCCTTCCATGATGGTATTACAGCATTGGTAGACAAGGGACGAGCAACTGATGTACAAATCATTTCACACTGTCCTGCACTGTCCTTGTCTTTAAACTGGAAAGACATGGATTTGATGGACAGAACAAGAATCCAAAAAGAAAGGCCATCAACAAAGGTGACTAGTGGCATTCCTCAGGGGTCAATATTGGGACCAGCACTGTTTAACATGTTTGTTGGCGACATGGACAGTGGGATATAGTACACCCTCAGCAACTTTGCTGACAACACTAAGTTGTGTGGTGCTGTTGACACGCTGGAGGGGAAGGATGCCATCCAGAGGGAGCTTGATAGGCTGCAGAAATACGCCCATGCAAACCTCATGAAGTTCAACCAGGCCAAGTGCAAGGTCCTGCACATGTGTTGGGACAATTCCAGTTCTCCTGGGTGGAGAATGAATCGAAAGCAGCCCTGAGGAGAAAGACTTGGGATTGCTGGTGAACAAGAAGCTCAGCATGAACCTTCAATGTGAGCTTGCAGCCTAGAAAGCCAATCGCATCCTGGGTTGCATCAAAAGAAATGTGATCAGCAGGTTGAGGGAGGTGATTCTGCCCCTCTGCTCCTCTCTTGTGAGGCCCTACCTGGAGTACTGCATCCAGCTCTGGAGCCCGCAACATAAGAAGAATGTGCATCTGTTGGAAAGGGTCCAGAGGAGGGCCACAAAGATAATCAGAGGTCTGGAGCACCTCTCCTATGAGTACAGGCTGAGAGAGTTAGGGTTGTTCAGCCTGGAGAAGAGAAGGCTCTGGGGAAACCTTATAGCAGTCTTCCAGTACCTAAAGGGGGCTTATAAGAAAGATGGGGAGAACCTCTTTAGGAGGGCTTGTTGCCATAGGACAAGGGGTAATGGTTTTAAAGTAAAATAGGGCAAATTTAGACTAGGTGTAAGGAAGAAATTTTTTACAATGAGGGTGGTGAAACACTGGATCAGGTTACCCAGAGAGGTGGTGGATGTCCCATCCCTGAAAACATTCAAGGCCAGGTTGGACTGGGGTCTGAGCAACATGATGTAGTTGCAGATGTCCCTGCTCCTTGCAGGGGGTTTGGACTAGATGACCTTTGAAGGTCCCTTCCAACCCAAACCATTCTATGATTCTATGAAAATTAGTGTCAATGGAACTTGGAAATTACTATCAAGCCTGCACATGGCAGTACCGTTATGAGGAAAAGGAAAGCTGAGAGGTAAGTCATCTCCTAAGGAAGTAGATTTCCATTCAGTTAATATTAATATTAATAATTTTAATTCTGTTGAATCAGCGTTTTCCCCATGACAATCTATTCTATCAGAAGACTTATGAACAGCAACAAGAACAACTAAAACTCTGCAATTTTATCTTTGAGGTATTTTTCCTGAGGATCTTTTTAGGAAGACTTGGTCACAGAGCATGGTATGTCTTTGAAATACAAGAGAAGTAGTCTGTGCATCAGAGAAAGAAATATTAACCAGATAAAAAGTTGGGTTGTTTGGAAACTGATGAGTGGGAGTTGAAACAAAATTAAAACCCAAAATCTTTAGTACTCAGATTTTTTTAGCCTGGAGCCTTATTGATTGACATTGTTGGGGGATTGAGCTGTCAGCAGCATACTGCTTTCTTTTACAGCAAAAGAATTCACAGACTTTGCAGGTACAGAGCAGATTAAAGACACAGAGAAAAAAAGCAAAGTTTTCTGATGGATGTTTTTCCTCACCATAGTTTTCACTTGCTACAACACAAAGAGCAGGGTGCACAAAGTTATATGGAAATAAATGCCAGTTTATTGTACCAAAAAGGAATAAGAAGGACAATGTCCTGTTACACCCATGCAAGTAAAAAAATTAGTATCCACATTTGCAGCAGTGAATGGATGAAGACACACAAAGTACTTAAGAGCACAAAACAAGGAGAGCTCTTGATCTGCAAATCCTGTTCTTTGCAGCTGTTTTATTAAGAAGTTCATTTTGCACCAAACGGCTCCTGTGTCAAGATGTTCTACTCCTTGACATGATTTGTTGCCATAATCTGATATGCTTAGTCAAACAGAAAGGTGAAAATTAGGCCGCATATTCTGATCCTATATTCTTCACAGTGAAAAACTTAGCTAAAGAATACAAGAGCAGAAGAATCACAGAACTACTACTAGGTTGAAGTAAAATGTTAAATGCTGTTCTTTTTTCAGCCACAAAATGTTATGTAGCTGCTCATAAGCTGAGAGTATATTGTTGTGCATTGCAAGTAGAGCAAGATGGCGTGGAAAGCTGTATTTCTATTTAAATCCCTTTTAAAAACCCCCAAAATACATGTGAAACAAACATTAAAAAAGCTCTCAGACAATTCTCAAGTGTGTGCTACAGAATCGAATTGTGTGCTACAGAATCACACCTTCACTTCAGCACAACAATCCAGTTATCTTCATACATTTTCCATTTTCCGGATTTAAGCTGGATACGGGGAAGATTTTATAGGAGTCAGGAGAGAAACAAAGCATGAAGCAGGAAAGAGAGATGTGTCAGGTCAAAATATTTTAAAGTGAAAGCTCTCTTTTCTTCTTTTATTAACAGTTTCTATGTTAAATTCAGGATCAAAGAGTCTCTCACAAATATATGCAAATGCTGTCACACATTTGAGTTCTATCATTCAATTGCAATTTGCCTTGTAACTCCAGACCCCCACATGTAGGACTAAATATGTTTCTATGTGGGCGTATACCTACAGGCTTCCTTAGATATTTTCACTCTGCAAATTCTGTCCAGGAAGAAAACAGAAAAAAAGGCACTTGCACTTTGTTTGGACTTCCAAATATATAGCAGCCTGGGCTATCTCTCTATGAAGGCTGCTTGATGTCCTTATTTCCCAAAAAAATGATGACAGCTTATCCACAGATTAATTCTAAAGCATGCAAGCTGAGACACCTGTGCTATACTGAACACTTACAGGATATCTGCTCAAGGTACGACTATTCCACTCGTTCTGGTATATCAGATTCCCTGCCTGTATGGGAATCCATATATGTTTCTGCCAGAGTAATCTTTTCTGGTATTGCATTTTATGGGATCCTGTATTCATAACTACCCCACACTTGGCTGAGAAAAGACAGAAAAGTTTTGATTGTGAAAGGGTTCTACTTGGATATTGTCAACGTTTTGGGACTTGAGAAAATGCTGGTTTACCATGTGCTTTAAACAAGAAAAATCCACTGAATTTCTTAAATGTGTACCAGTAAAATTAATAGATATTCTCATTAGGTTTACGATGTAGATATTTGGTTTGAAATACTAATAACTGCTAAAAGCCTGTCCAGACCAATAATTTTATTTTTTCTGTTATTAGAAAGAAATATAGGGCATAAACATTCAACAGAAACAATATATTTTTGTTTACAATGTTAGAGGAAAAAAAAAGATGGAAAGGAAGACACTTTTCTTTCCTTTTGCTCTTTGATTCAGCTTCTTGACAGATTTTTTCCTTCAGTTAAATTCTCTCTTCTTCAGTCTGAATAATCTCAAAATCTTTTACTGTTGTGATTTTCTTCCCTGCTCTTCTTCTCTCCAGTGAAATTACTTTTTCTTTCAGCTCCTCTTTATTCATTCTGTTTTGTTTCAAACTTTCCTTGAAGAATGTCTCTTCCTGATTCAGGTCTTATCCTTTCTGTCCTCATTTCTCTCCTTGCCTAAAAAAGCCTCTGTTATCTATACTACTCATACCATCACGGGCTGAGAAATTGGTGGATCAGGCTACTGCCTTCACCATTTCTTTCATGTTGTCTTAACTTTCCTTATCTGTCCCAGGCTGTGATGGAGTGAGAGGCACTGAGAATACAAACCAGATCTGATGAGGAGTAATGAGAAGGTGAATCCTGTTCAGCACAGCAGCCACTAAACACCACTGTAGATGGGTCAAAAAATTGTATTGCTTCCTGCTTAACAGACCTGTTTCCACAGGAGATTTCAAGCAGGGCTCTGAAACAACCTATTGACAGAAACAAAGGATAAAGATTCATTTCAAATATATAATGTATGCTGAACCCACTGACAAAGCCAAAGTACTTTGGAACTCATCCTTTCATTACTAGCTTAAAGTTTGCTGCTTCTCTCTCAGATGATGCTTGAAAGCTTGTTTATCTTCCCAGCTACAACCACAGTGAAAGTTATTTTGCTTCTCTCTGCAAACCTTGCCTCTGTTATTCTCTCATTTCTTTTTTTTTTTTGTTTTGCTATTTCAAACTGCCATGGTACAGTTAGTTAGAAGTTATACATTCACTGTAACCTGTTGGCCCTCAGAAGAAAAATAGATTTTGAAAATATTAACTGTAAACCAGTGCACTGAAGGACCAGTGGACCAATCTAGTGGTGTAGTAGCCATCATTTAGGTGCAGTTTATCCAGTCTCACTTCTTGGGAGTGCAAGTACAGGTCATCCCTGGGTAAAACATATTTACTGTAATGGTGCAGGGCCATTGGAGCCCCCATGAGGGTCTCTTTCAGGTGTGCAGAATGAGGAGGCAGTGAGCACACATGAAGGTCCAGAGCTAAACACTGTTAATAAAAAAGAGGAATCATAATTTCAGAAGTGTTAAAGCTGAAGGAAGAGCGGAGAAAGAGAGTAAGGATTGATGTGCCTGGCTTAATTTTTCTGTAGCATATGCTGTAACTGTAATGTACATGACCACACACCATTCAAAGGCCCCTTTAATAAGCAAAAATTGGACAAACTAAGAAAAAAATGCAGATGGATAACAAACACTGTACTTTGTTTACTCAGTAGTACAATTTGAAATGAAAATTTTATAGCCTTTAGGCTGATACAAATTTGTATAAAATAAAAAAATACATAAAGATGATAATACTATGTAATTTTAGACTGTCACTTCTAATCATTAGCTTTTAGAGATGCTGAGATGGGATGCATGTGGTGGTCCAGAATGTTCAAAAGAATAAACTAACAAACTATTATAGGAGGTACAGTTGTAAGATTCTTTTTCTAACTAACAAACAAATTAATTTGTGAAATGTAAATTTGACAAACAGATCATTGTGAGGTTCTTAAAATGAATTGGGAAAATCAAGCACATAAAAGACACTTTTTATTTGTAGCTCAAAGCCCAGAATCTGCCCAATTGGCTTCAGGATCTAATTTGAAAAGAACACAGCAGCTTAGGATGCACAAGCAAACTCAGTAGCTGTGTGATTCATAACGCATCTCAGCAAACTTTTGTTTGCTACACATGCATCAGGGGTTAATTTTCCTGTTGCTTTTAAGAAATATTTTTTTTTTCAGTCATTTATTATTTCTACTGCCACAGACTTCAGGAATTCCAGTTGAAGATCAGGGATCTGTGGGTGCTGTACACAAATCAGAAAGACAGCATGTACTTCTGGTTTACAAGAAGAAACTCAAGGAAGCTGACATGGGAAGATAAAAAAAACCATTAAACAATAGTGTTTGAGAGGTTAAGCAAGAGGGCAGAGCACTCTGAAGCATCTTTGTTGTCAAGAATTTCTGCAAACCTCTCAGCTGTGGAAAGTTCTGTGTAGCGATAAGAGGAAGGTTACATGGTACCTGCATGAGCTCTTTTAAAGCATGAAGGGCACTGTGGGAGAAGGCAGAAAGGCATGGTCTGAAAACAAAAGAAATGAGTGACAAAGGAAGTCTGTGGGTTACTCAAACACAGGAGTCAGCCTCTCAGGATCTGAAGCTGGAAGAAGAAGTAAGACTCAAGATAAAGACAGATTGTAAAAACCTTAAAAACAAAGGCAAATAACTTCTGATGTAATAAAGAATTGAGAATTTTAGGAAGCTCAGGAGAGGTGTCGTGCTTACAGCAATAGGTCAGCAAAAATATCCATGCACACAACAGTGTTTTGGAAAAATCAGTAAAAAATGTGTTGTGAGGGGCAATGAATAAAAAAGACATTTCGGTTATTTAAATACAAGATATTAGACTCTGACGTTACCCCGCCTTCAGGTGGGGTAAATGACAGGACTGTCTATTAAATGAATTATGCAAAATAAATCCTCAAGACTTGGACACAACCTGGACATGAGAAACTGGACATGGTATCGAGATGACAGGCGTACAGAAAGCCAGGATAATTATGTTTTCCACAGTGATGGAGAAATAATTCAATAAAAAACTGGATTTCAGAGGAAGAGCAGGAAGATACAGGGACCTTTCACCATCTGTCCTCCTTCTAAAAGTTACATAAAAACCTGTGATCTCTGTATAAGTGAAATAGAGTCTGACTTTGTGGATGTCTTGCTCAGATCATCTGAGTTACCTGTAAAGTACAGGATTATTTGACTTTAGCAAAGTTAATAGAAACTGGCTGGTGACAAGAGAATATTTGGACCATAAATATTTATTTATAAATAAATATCATTTAATTTATACCATTCCAGTCAAAAAAAGCCATGTGAAACAAATTCAGTCCTTTTTAGATTTCATATAATTTTTCCTCCCTAGCAATAGCACCAAAACAGTACTGTTAGTGGAGTCTTACAATGAAGACTGAAACACTGAACCTAGTAACTGTAATTGTTATATGGTCTGAGGTCACCTAATATAGTCCTTCCAAATACTTCACAGATGGAATGATGGATTTCAATTATACCTTTACCAGATGTTTTAACAGAATTGCCCTACTTGAAAATAGATTGTAAACAGGCCATTTCAACTCTCAAGACTGACAAATAGCATCTTTTAAAATTCAATAAATCATCCTTCTCACATGTACTTTAATTCTTCTGATGAATATATGCTAGGACTCCCAGTCTGTTAAATATCTGAAGGACCCATAAGGTCTCCTATTTAGAATTGGGAAAAAAATAACTATGCATATGTATACACATATAAAATTAAATACGTATATAAATATTTATATAATTATACACCCCATACACACATGCATATGCATTTATGTGAGACACATATACATATATATGAGACACAAATATAGCATGGATATAGATTAAAAAATTATATAGACACAAGCTGTGTGTAAATGGATATATATAACTGTCATAATAGTAATAGAGCATTCTGAAATCATACAATTTTTACTATCCAGTTTACATTTGAAGTTTACATTAAAAAAAATGCAAATTTTCACTATTTGCTTAAGATTATGATTTGACCCTAAGTTTACAAGGCACTAAAAGAAACCATGAAAATGAGGATAATCTACAACCAATAATGCTGAACATAACCAGTCACATTTGAGCAGGTCTAAAGTTATATTTTGTCCTAGAAGGTATTATTTGAAACTGTAATGATAACTAGTCCCTGAAGATGGAGTGAGAAAACACTAAGAGATGCAAAGAGTCACTCTACACACTCCAAGAAAATAGCCATAACCTGACCTGATTTATGTGATTATAGAATAGAATGTGCATAGTTTATACTGAAGTTGTTATTTAATAGTCCATATTAAGTTATTTTGGCATTTCAATACTAAGGCAATAAGTCTAGTAAAAATGGGTTAAAGACATGACTGTCACTACTGCAAGGTTACGACTGTGCTCAGCCGATATATGGTGGGCGTATGCACAGTGCGTATGAGAACAGAATGAGTCAGAGCTGTCTAGCTCAACAGTTAGAAACAACTCAGCATAATGGATTTCTTTTTCACTTATTATTTTCATTAAAAACTTTGCCAAGTTTTCAGGCTAAGATTCTGACCAGAATCAAAAAAAAAGAATGAAACTACTGTATCCCTGGTTGCTACTCCATGGCCGCAGTTCCACATACTCTGATGGTCAACGCCCATCTGCTCCTCTAAAGTGTTCCCAGGCCTGATTTTTCTTCCTTTGGCCACATACAGTGTGCTGCCAATCTGCTGCTGTGAATCTTTGCCTGTCATCATGTGCTGATGAAGTTAGCCCAGGGTAGATGTCTTTGCAGGAGCTGCAGGTGGGCTCTCCTGCCTCCATCACCTCAGCCATTGGGGAGAGGGAGATGCAGTGAGGCGGCTTCTATCAGGTAACAGAATTTGAAGCAAGTACTTCTAATACAGTTAGGTTTGTACCTTTCTGGGGAAAGGCTTGATCTGATCACAAGCTGTAAAACCAACTGTCTTTAGTCCAGTTTTGCAATGAAGGCAATTGTGATCCTGAGATGCCTATGGAGGAAGACTTTCAAACCCACTTTTGGAACCCATTTACTTTAAAAATTTCTATGTCTGCTTATGTTTAGCCCTTTTTCAGTGCAGATTTCTACCACCTTCATGAGGCATTTGCTAGTAATGATGGGAATAAATGGTGATATGTTTGCTTTCATTTTTTTCCACTCAGTAGTGATGAGGCATCCTCTGACTTTTAGAGCTTGTCTATCATCAGAGCCTGTGGAATAAACATGGAATAAATAATGCTGCACTTTAAAAATTTCTAATTTGCCAGGATCCTTGTGAACGTTGGAAGATAGAAATGAAATCTGTGCATATGACATTTTCTGTATCGTCCAAATCCTAAGCAATCTGAATATCATAAATTCCTCCTGCCTCTAGACTCTCTTGGAGTCAGAGTATGTCAAGCTCTACCAAAGAAAAATGAGAGACTCCATTTTTCAATGCAACCCAAGTTTCAAGTATCAAAGACTGGTCAACCGAGCACTAATGTCATGCATCTTTAAAACTATTATTTCTACTCTCCACTTACATAAACTATCTATAGGAATATAAAGACAAGAAATAAAGAGCAAAATTTTTATTTCATGGGGTTTTTTTTAACATTGTCTAAGAATAGCTGTTCTACAATGAGACTTGTGCTCCAGTATTTGTTGCACGCTCGTTGTTGTAAGAGTGAAGTGTAAGAGAGTGAGGTGTCAAAAGGCTGGGTAGATCACATATAACTGCTTGTCCTGCCCATCAGGAGCTTCTCCTAGTCTGTATTTAACCTCCATAATTTAAGAACTCATCACAGTTAAAAGAGCAAATTCAGATTTTTTATTACTATTTATGAAATCTCACCAATTCTACTGAATATAGGAGAAATTTTAGTAGGGAAAGACATTTGACAACAATCTTTACTAAAAATTTTAAGATAAAATTAATAGCCACTAGAGCCACTGTTTCCTTTAAGTGACAATTAAGTAGTTTTCACTCAGGTACAAAAAAAAATTCAAAAATTATCTTGACAGCCAGCTCAGTGGTTTATTATTTCTCCTTTAACATTTTGAAATTAAAGTAATTTTATAAATATACAATTTATAGAAAAGTATTTTATTTTTCCTTGAGGGTTTCCAGACAAGAACAGCTGTCTACCAAACACTATATGCATATTCTACTACCACATTTCAAATGCTAATAAGTACACCTAATTACCATACAGTATGTCAGTTTCAGGATTTAATAACCGATTCTATAAATCTATTTATTATCTCAGCATGTCTATTGTATTGTTTGTTTGATGTGCTTTATCACACCAGAGAAATATATAATAAAGGATAATGTTTAAGTATGAATCATACATATCCCCAGATAAGTAATCACTTAAAAATAAAGAAATAAGCAAATATTAATTTTTAAATTAAAGTAGTAGTAATTTCAGTAACTGAACTTTCGCCTGAAGTCATTGCAGGTCTGCTTAACAGTAAAAGACCAAATATGAAAATGAGGAATCTATCTTCTGTCCCTTCTCAGCCTGTGAAGTAACTCTATTCCTACAGAAAAATCAAACGAAGAAAAGATTAGAAAGTTGGTACAGAAATATGAATATCTTTCTTACTATCCCTTTCTAAATGCAGCCTCATAAATACATAATAATATTTTTGGGGAAAACTTTGCCTCCGTTATATTACCAGCAATATTCCCTAATAAAATTCCAGTAAAGTAATTAAAAACTGTCAAAGCCCATGCCATGTAACCTCCCATTCCCAAATTCTGCGTGTCCATTAGATGATAATTGTCTGTTTCAGACAACAACTAACAAACTGTAGGTCAAGAATCAAGAAACCTCTCCAGTCACCAAAATCCTGGTTTCAAACTTTTCTTAGCTGCAAACAATGGAGCCTTTATGTTATCAACGACTAGCACTTCTGATTTAGTAATTCATATTGAGTCATGTCATCTTTAATTGTTACAATTATATGCATTATGTTTTCCTAAAATTTCTGTTTTTCCTAAAATTTATGTTTTTCTCAAAATTATGTTTTTCGCAGATACTATTTAAGTTACCCAGAAAACTATGCCAACAAAGAGTTCTTGGGCTGCAAATTGTAACACTTAAAATATATCTCCTCAAATGCGGAGATCATTGGCAGCTTTAACTAAGATGCATTCATTCAGCCCAAACATTATCTGTTTTTTAGGATGCAGGACTATGACAGCCTCAGACTTTTGGTCTGATTACATAGTCTCAAAAGTTTCAAATTCACTTTCAGCCAATGCTAAAAAAAAAACCCAAAAACAATTAAAATTCACTTCTTTCAAGTTTCCTAGCTAACAAACTCGTCACTTAAATATTTGAAAAGAGTCTGTATAGCAAGAGACAGCAAGATAAGTTTTGAATTGTTCTTTTTCATTTGAACAAATATTTCCATGGAATGTACTGATACATTTTTCTAGGCTTGCTAGCAAAAGTGGGATTTGTTGTCCTGTCTCCCTCCAAAGGGATTCTTGTTAAGATTTAAAAAAAAAAAAAAAAAAAAAATCCACAGAAAACTTCTGGTAATTTAGCTGGCCTGATAGCTTCTCTGCCTGTCAGTCAGCAGAGGGCATGATTTTTTACACCTACTATGAGTTGGCAGCACGTTTTACCATTACTTCCCTTTCCTAATCTGCTCACAGTTTGTCTCTTTCTGATGTTATCAGCACTTAATCCTGAGTATGTATGGGAGAAAAGTAATAGTTATGTCAGCATATATTGTTCAGTTAAAAAGTAAAGCTGGTGTCATCGCTGTAAATGGTGCTTTTAACTTACTTGTGTTTATTACATCTAGATACTGCTATAGCCTGACTTTCACTCTTGGGCCATGCAATTGGAAATATGTCTTCTTGAAGCCTTACCTGGTGAAAGATACTTTATTATTGTCAATTTAGTCTTCTCATTTCTTTTCATCAGGATCACATACTGTCTCCCAGTTACTTCTTCAGACCCTTCTGTTGTTGTCAATTAGAGTGGCGAAAAATGAAACCCTATGAAGTGCTGGCCTTTTTCATTGCTCTGAAACCAAAAGAAAAATAAAGAAGATAATAGGGTGACACTCAGCATTCTGCTGTATGCATTCTGCTTCTTTTTCTGTTATCCTATTGACTCCACAGTAATCTTCTCCAAATCTTTCTCTTGGCAGGATGACCTCTGCTGTTCGTGCCATTAAGACAACATATGTTAAAAAAATCAGGATTCTTCATGATTTTATCTCCTTCCCTACTGTGAAGAACAGTTGGTTTTTTTTTTTTTCTGTAAAGAAAAAAAAAATTATTACAGAGCCTAATTATTTTTTTTTAATTTTTCTAGACCAGTTATAACTGGTCCTATCTCTTCTGCAAGACAAGCTGCAACACTTAGCCCTAATATTGATTGTCTGAGTTCTAAACTGAAAAGTTGGATTGTTGCACTTTGAGGAAACTTTGCTAAATGAACTCAAATAAAACCAGCTGATTTATTGTTTCAATAGATTGTGTATGTGTGGGATACAGAGTTTGATGTTGACACAGATGAGTTGAAATAGGACCTGTCACAGTAGTTTACAACAAGATAAATATTTAAGAAATTTTGTTCTTAAAAAGGGGCTATTGCTGACAAATACTTAGCTTTTGGAGAGACAAAAGCCATGTCTGTTTACTCAAGCAGCAGCGATACATTCTTCTTTTTTGTTTTGTTTTGGTTTGGTTTTTTCCACTCCTTTTCATGTACGAGAACACACACAGAGGCAGTGTTCTGATTCACACCTCATGAACAGAAATGTAAGGAGAATTTATTTTGTGGAATCTTCACCTTGAGTGATGCCAGAGCCAAAAAGCAGCAGCCTCACTTACAAATTTAAGATTGAATATGCAGGGCTGGCAGCTGGAATAAACTTTTTAATTTTTAAGCAAAACATATTTGAACTGGGAACTTAGAAAATGTAACAGACATTGAACTTCAAATATAATTTTTGCAGAGGCACATTTCATAGTGGGATCATCCTTTAATGTTCTTAATGTTTGCTTTCTCCATTTAGACTGTCTTGCAGCAATTGTAAACAGCTGTAACTCACCTTAACGGCTGTAAAAGCAGGCACTTCATTGACCTGCCTAAATCGTTTTGGGGGTTATCTATACAGAAAAGTTAGAGTATCAGTCTGGGAATTTACCATGCAGTAGCTACTCTACACAGCTGTTCTCCTCTACAGCGAACATCCTGGCTGCATCTTAAGTAAGATTTTTTTTTTGTGTGGTGTTTTCTTCCCCTGTAGATGCAGAGCTATCCAACTTGCAGTCAATGCTCCCTGAAAAATGCTACCCGTTTGTCGAGTTGATCAACAGGAAAACTATTTCTTAAATCATTAAAATACTGAAAACTATAGCCCGCCTTTAATTTAATTTTTTTTTTTTACTTACAGCAATACAAATTATTCTACAGTATGTGACAGCTAGATGGAAGTTAGGAAAATATTCATCAGCATTTTTGCAAAGAATCTGTTTGGAGAGGGCAGAAATGGCCCAGTGCTCATGCAGTTAGTGCCTCAAGGGATGTTCTTGGGTCCAGTCAACTGCAGGGTCAAAAATGCTTCAGATTCACGTTTTAACTTCACCAGTACAGATCAGTTCTACCTTTGCAAACAGCTCTGTGAAGGGAGTCTGACTACTGAATGTAAATGCATAATTCTGCTGACTTTAACTCAGGCATTTTGATTTTACTGAAGAATTTTGTTGTTTGAAGACTGTTATTTTTATTTCTGTAACTAGTGTGTTCAGATTGTGTCAGCTTTTCATGTAAAAGCAAATTAAAATCTTCAGAACCATGTACAAGTAAAATTAAATTGATAATATACAACGATTTAAGTCATTAATATATTTGATATCATCTACCAGTTTGTTAAGGACAATACACTTGTGTTTCATACTGATGAAATTAAATCAATTACAATGATAAGAGATGAACTCTCTGAAAGAACATCCCTGTTGTGTTGGGTTTGTGTAGCAGCAGGGGTAGGATACAGCGGTGGCTTCTGTGAGAAGCCGCTAGAAGTTTCCCTTTTGTCTGCTGGAGCTGGCTGGCTGCTAGCTGGGGCGGAACAAGTTATGCCTCTGTTACAACGTATTTGAGAAGGGGAAAACAAAGCAGAAGTGGGGGTGGAGAGGGGGAAGTGAGGGCCTGGCCCTCCAGACTATTGCTGGGCAGCTGTCTGGCCTGGCCTGGCTATGCTGAGAGAAGAGGAGAGGAGCGAAGAGGAGAGGAGTGGAGAGGAGAGAAAAGAGAAGAGAGAAGAGAGGATATGTGAGAAAATATGAGCACCGTCTGGGTCCAGGTCTTTTCTTGGCAGCTGTGGATGCCAAGATCAGTGAAAAAGGAGAAGCAAGAGTAAAGGCACTCCTGAGAGATACTCCCCTGCAGCCTTTGGTGAAGATCATGGTGAAGCAGGCTGTCTCCCTGCAGCCCATGGAGGCCCACGGAGGAGCAGAGATCCACCTGCAGCCCGTGGAGGACCCCACTCCAGGACAGGCTGATGCCTGAAGGAGGCTGTGGCCTGTGGAGGGGCAATAGATTGTGCTGGGCAATCTATTCCTGAGGGACTGCACCCCATGGAAAAGAATCTGTGCTGGAGCAATCCTGAAGGACTGTAGCCCATGAGTGGGACCCCAGGCTGGTGCAGGGGAAGAATGAGAGGAAGTTCTTCCCCTAAGGAGGAAGGAGGAGCAGAAAACAACATGTGATGAACTACTGCAAACCCCCCATGCTGCTTTAGTGGGAGGATGTGGACATAGTTGAGAATGAAATTTAACTCAGGAAGAGGGGAGGCGTGGGGGAAAGGTGTTCTTAAGATCTGATTTTCTCTCTTATTATTCTGCTTTGACTTTATTGTTAATAAATTGAATTATTTTTTCCCAAGTTGAGTCTGTTTTGCCTGTGACGCTAACTGTTGAATGATCTCTCCCTGTCCTTATCTCAGCCCTTGAGCTTATTCCCTCAGGGAATGGGGAGGGTGAGTGAGCAAGTGAGTAGTGCTTGGTCCTGAATGGGACTAAACCTGTGCGTTTTGACAATGAAAGCACAGAAACACTGAAGTAACACAACTACTTCCATCAGCATTTGTGAACATAGAACCTGTTCCATAGATATACTTTCTTCTTGATCTAGATGTCTGAAATATGGTAAAAACACCATGCTGAAGGGAGGAGGAGTGGAAGGAGAACAGAAGAGGACAGGAGGGAATTCTATTTAAAGTGTGTCCTGAACGTCCCAATTGATTGTTGATCAATAAGTGGTGGTGACCTGATTTGAAAGTAGTACAGCTTCTCTAAAATTATATTTGTATGGCTTTACAGGACAACTGAGGAGTTGAAAATATGTTTGTGTATTGGGTAGATACTTTCATTGCCAAGCAAATAGAGGATTAAGAGATAAATTTCAGTGAAATTTACTCTGAAGTCCTAGCAACAGAGACTCACCTGTTTTAACCATCTATCCTTCTGTCAGTCTCCCACTTTACTCTGCCTTAAGCTTTCGGACCCGTTGCTGGTATACAGTCCTTTGCTACTTCTTTTCCTCATGCCTAAAATAGAATTACTATTTCATACCACTCCTTAGGATAAGGCACCACCAAAGAGTGTTTGCTCACTGGACTCTAAAGTGCCTGAAAGATAATATATGGAAGGCTGAGCTCTTTATTGAGAAGGCCAAAATTGCTCAAGTTTACCATACCTGTCATTTAGACTTGTTCAGATAGTGTCTGAAATTAAAAAAAAAAAAAAAAAAAAAGCAATTTTTACTTTTATTTGGATAACATTTCAGTAGGATCTGCAATATCCAATATTTGTTGTCATCTAAACAAAGCAGAAATTTCAGGCTTGTAATTTAATGGCATACACAGTTAACTGTAAGTCTACAGCCCACTACTAAAATTCAAATCATCATCCTTAATGACAGCAGCCAGAGGTATGATAGAAATCTAGGAACCTCATCCTGCTCCTTATGAGGAACTAACAAAGTCTTTAATGTACATTCATTCCTAACCCAATTCCAACAGAGTCTATACAAGTATATCTGACTGAATATCTGACTGAATTTGGGCCTTTTTGCTAATTTTATGCTGGTCACAATAGTGAAAGGTGAACACTGATAAGCCTGGGAGGTAACATATCACTTGAAGGATGTACCTTTCCACTTCTAAGTCTATTTTAAAAAGTATAGGCAGTCATTAGCATTCAATTGCATCTACTACTTTATGGCATAGTACTTTATTGGTGACAAAGTACAAGCTTCTCTTTTGCTGAAATCCATGATTTGCTTGCCTTTTTTTTCTTTCTCTTTTTTTTTTTTTTCAGTAAGCACATTGAAGTGTAAGTAATGGTTTGTGAGAATAGGTAAGTTTTGTGAACTTAAGAAAAGTATAAAAAATGGATTACAATACCTGTCTTTTTCTAATGGAGGTACTCAGCTGCCTGGAAGTGATAGTCAACAGCCTTTCATAGCTGAAGTCAGATCTGTGGCTATTGATGGCCACAAGCTGTTCAGAAGGGACAGGTGAGGAAGGAGGAGCAGAAGAGGGGTTGCCCTCTACATGAAGAAATGGATAGATTGTGAAAAGCTGCTCTGAAGAATAGCCACAAGCAGACTAAAAGCTTATGAGTAAGAATTAGAGGACAAGGCAACAAAGGGAACATAGTGGCTGGTGTTTACTACAGATCATTTGGTCAAAGGGAGCCTATTGACAAAGCCTCCTTACTCCAGCTACAGGAGGCATTGTGCTCGCAGGCTCTCATCCTGCTGGGGTACTTCAGCCACCCCAATACCTTCTGGAAGAGTAGTATGGAGAAATGTAGGCAAACCAGATGCCACTTACCTGGAAACATTTGAGGTCAAATTATGTTTGGCTCTGCAAAATCTGATCTGGTTAAAGGTGTCCCTGCTCCTTGCAGTGGGCTTGGGCTAGACGACCTTTAAAAGTCCTTTCCAAGCCAAACCATTCTATAATTCTATGAAATGTCAGTAACCAAACTTCCAGGATTTTCCCAAAGGTAGCTTCCTACGGACAACATCATTTAGCTATGAAGAAACCTTGCATGTATCCTTCTCCTCCTTCCACCTGCAAATGGCCCAGGTCCTACTACATTGGTAAGATCCAAAATTAATCACTTCTCAGGTACACTCAATACCTAGTAATGTTGGGTTTTAAATCCTGGTTTAACTTCACTTACATAATGAAAATCATATAAGTAAAAAATTGAAGATGTAAAGTAGAATCAGCACTACTTGAAATCATTTAAAACTTACAACAAAAGCTATTTTTTTTCCTGTAACTGACATTCTTAAAATGGACTTATGGAAGTGGTTCAGCTTGCCTTGGGAGTTGATGGAAATCTGTCTCAGTTGTTTTTTTTTTTCTAGTATCTTCCAGAACAATGTCTGAGAATGTAACTGTCCTCTAGTGATGTTGGGCAAGTTGGACTTGTACTGCAGCTCAACAGTTGAATCATTCTTGGTGTGACGAAAAACGACACAGAGAACTGAAAACCTACTCTTTCATTATATAATGAGGAATTTTTCCTTAGACACTTATCAAAACATACATTTAGGATAAAAGTGAAGTCATCCATATGTCCATAGGTTGCTTGTGATTCCCCGATCAAGTATTTTTTTCCAAACCAAATTACAGAACGTGTCAACTAATGAACCATAAAACGCACTAATAATAATAGTATTCATTAGCCTTGCCCCACAAAGTTTCATTTGCAGGTGAACCCAGATCTTGTTTGTGCACTATAATCTAATGACCTGTTGCAGCTGGTAGAGTAGGAAGAAAATCCCACTATATATTTTGTTAAATATCCTAGTAACATCTTCCTACAACGTATCATCCTGCCAAACCAGGATTGTCATGTGCTGGTGCATTTTTTTCTGTACCATCTTTGTTGTATTCCACACTTGTTTTCCAACAGTAAGAACTTGCTTTCAGGAGAAAGAGAGATTCCTGAGGAAAGACCAAAAGAATTAGAAAGGATTTCTAGTTGCAATCAAGATGTTGCAGTAATCTGTAATTTTCTTACAGAGGAAAATCCAGTCCATTGTTAAAAATATAGCAATTGATTTACTTGTAGAGGACTCTTGGGAATCAACTGAAATGATAATGTAATTTTCAAGTGCTGCACTTTCCACAGTTTAAGAAATAGTTTTCTTTGAAACAAACTCCCCATGCAGATCTTTCTTCTCTCAGACAAATTCTATTTCATATAAAATAATTTAACGGATGCTGTCTTTAATGTTTTCTATCATTGTATATTTTACAGTTCTTGACTAAATTGAAATGATATAATGCAAATTTAATTTTATATGCCCAAGTATCACTAATATGTTTCAATCTAAATCAAACTGATTTGCAAGTCAAACAACATAACATTTCCCAGCAAATAGATAAGGCTCTGCTATATGCAAGTGTGTTTGCAAATGTGTCTCATAATCTTGGATTTGAGTTTTAGAAACCTGCAGTCAAGCCTCCTACCTACATCTGTGAACAAACACATAAGCAACTGGAGATCTGTTTAAACCTAGCAGATGGACGGTCCTTGCATGAACAGATTGCAGGAGAGGCAGTGTGGGATGCAGCGCCATCCCTTTTGAACTGCAAACTCGAGCAATCTGAGGAAAAGCAGCACACAATTAAGGCTCCACATATCTTTTTTTTTTTTTCTTTTTTCCTAGATGAAGGCAAATTCTCTCCCACCCCACCTCTACAAAGTTGTTTTCCTCAAGTGGATTGATTTGCAGTCATTTCCATTATGAGCAAATTGCTTCCTAATATATTTCCTGATCTGCAGGACATGCTGAAATGCCCACACTTTGTGAAAGATAAAAATATGCTTAGGGCTTGTATCTGTGGAGGAGAAAGATAGTTCTTGGATTTGATTTCTTCACAGCTGATCATTTTCTTTGGCTTGGATATGTAGTGACACTTTGCATTTCAGTTTGATTTGACTGCACTTCCCACTTTTTGCAATGGGTGCTGTAAGCTCAAGATAGAGGCTTTTGTGAACAAACTGCAGCACTGTCTGAACTAATTTCACTAATGAAAGCAGAGGCAGGTAAAAATGATGTGTTCTTCCCTGCTTGTGTTTGTGGGTCATTCTAGTGCTTCCTTGACTCCCTCCACAGCTCCTCATGCACCTTTATGCAAAATTGAAAGTTCTGAAAAATCTCTTCATTGTGTATTTTTGGGTCTTGCATCACTGAAACTCATACTGCCTCTCTCCTGCCAGTGGATGCTGTGTGTTTTTTCTCAGCTTCTCATAAAATCAACACTGAACTTCTTTATATCACTGCATAATTCACTGTGTGATCTCCCTGAATTTAACATCAAAGACCTTGATAAATTCATACTAAAGGGACAATCATATCAAATAAGCCCATTAGGAATGCAGTCTTTTGCTATACAACTAAATATGTCATATTCAATACATTACAAATAAATACAGCCTTGTTTCTAAGGCATCACTGTGCTGTAATGGATCTTTAAGAAGCCCGTTTTCATCCATATTAAATTCAATCTAAGGGAAAAATATTTTTTTAAAATATTGTTCCATCCTTTATAGTGAATAGATTAATAATTGAACTGACAAAAGCTGTCCAGTTTTCAACTTTTACTCCGTTTTTTTGAGTATTGAAATCCTGTTAACTTATTCTGTCAGTGGTATCAAGGTTAAAGAAGGAAAAATGCATTCTAATAACCAATCAATTAGCTCAGCACCATCATTAATATCTATGTTTGGGTCATTTGAGTATTGATAGTGAAAAGAGAGACCACAGGGGTTTTTGTCTCATACTGGTAAGAAATGGATATAAAATCCTACTACATGAAACCAATAGCATTTTTATACCTTTGTTGCACAATGTAGTTATGTAATTGTGTTTGACAAGGGGTAAAAGCAAAGGAAGACTAATTGACATAGTACATGTTCATTTGTTAAATAAAAGTATTAGGACATATTATGATTGGAGGTTTTTTCCTATCTTCTTTATTACTATGAAGGTGGCACCAGAATTTCTTTGTGACTGTCAAGCATTTGTTGAATAACAGCAAATAATTTGAGCCATATTATATCATGTATTTTAAATATTGAAATGTGCACACTCATAAAGTCCTCCCTGACCTATAACAATTGCTATCCATATATATATTTTTTTAACTTCTAGCAGAAGTTCAGTAGTAGTTAGAACTGCAAAGTCAAAAGAGAAAGAAATGAAGACTCATAGCCAGGTTAAATAGAAACATTAGTCTTTTGTAACATTTCAAGTTTTCTTATTAAAACCTTTTCATTGTGTTTGTGTTGCTGGATTTCCCCTATACCTATACCTCTGCTTACTCAGGACAAATTTCCACAAATAAGCTTCACAGAAGATTCACAGAAAAGCTGAAAAAAAAATTAAGCAGAAGAATAGAGAGGATGCCATAAGATGATAGTAAAATATCAAGGGGAAATCTTGTATCCTTTAATAGTGTAGTACGCAAAAGAGCAAAGCAGAAGTTCAACACTAGGCAAATTACTATTTCTCATGTTCCTGATAGAAAACAATGGTCACAAAAGTAGTCTTCAAACTCCTCACTTTTTTCCATTGCAAATCATCCAGAACATTTCGGAAGATACTATTACAGATGATTTAAATCAAGTTTGTCTCCTGCTCTCTAAATATTAGCAACATCTGCATGTGATTTTAATGCTCATGAAATGTGCCAGACCATCAGTCTGGCAGAGTGAAATCTCTTTATTATCCATTGATCCAGTTTAGAACTGGCAGAGAATAGTTCTCTGCCACCACCTACCAATGCTCTCACCTGGCAGAAACACTTCTGTGAGTGGGTTATTTTTGGATCGTTAACTCCCAAGGATAAGGAGTATGGCTTTATCTGTTTTTCTGTGTCAAGTGTAGTGTGAAGCACAGCACAGAGATTCAAACTATATTTAGCAACAACAATAGGAACAATAATTAATGATATGATAAAGTGATGTTTAGCCTTGCTGTTGTCCTTGTTAAGATTGCCAAAAAGTTGATAGTTGTTTACATTCAATGATCTGCAACTGCTTCAATTGCAGCTATCTGTGACTTTTTATTCAGAAGGGAGGTGCTTGCTTTCTCTCCTTAAGGTGAGGAGTAAACATTCTTATTTTGTATCAGCCACTATAACATAAGCCATATATTTTCACCTAGTAACTTCTGAGGGGAAAAGAACTGTTCTTTCCTTGTTTGTAAATGAATATTATCAAGTTAAATAACACATGGCTGAGCTTTAAACTACTTTTTAAAAGAAATCCATTCTTAAACCAAGAACTTATGTTGTTACAGGGGTATTGCATGCTTTGACATACTGTTCTAAGTGTTAGTTATTCTCCACATTAAAAAGTTGCATCTTATTTCCATTTCCATTTTTCCTACTCTCAGCACATTTATTTCCGCAGAATTTGAATCAAAACAACCTCCAAGTCACTTCACATATGCGGGTTTGATATTAATAGCACTATAAACATCTTGGTTGTCAGTGCTGTAAAGTGGAATGATGGGGGGGGGGGGGAAACAACATCACAGCTGAAATGCTACATTTTTGCCAGTTTTAGAGAATGAAAGAAGATGATAGTTTTTGTTTTGTGGTTTTGAAATAGTTCAATCTCAGTAAAATAGCTCAGAATGGTCTTATTGGTCACTGTGAGAATATGGCCTTTTAAGAAGCAGTTTATTAATACATTCAGGATTTTGAGGGCTTCCCTGCTGTGTCATTAGACTCAATAAAGACACTGTATACATATTTCCATGGTAGTACAAAGTTTCACATTCCTTAATCTCTGCTCTGGAAAGACTTTTGCTGAAGTCAAAGGAAGGTTGTTTTATTGGGTAAATAAATACTGTTAAACTGCTGTAGGATAGCTCTTGATATTAGTAGAATTGTTTCCATGTAGTCCTGATTTACTCTTGTAAACATGAACAGGGTGCTTAATAAAGGCTTAAGATAATTTCTTCCTGCATGTTTTCAATGGTTAATGTGTCAAAGTGAATGATTTTCAGGCATAATCCAGGTCATTTCATTAATATTCCTCTTTGATCAAAATGAGGACCAAAATATGGAGAGGCAGAATGATTTAGGCAATACTTCTAGCTCTTTTTGAACAGGCTGTCATGTATCCACAATGCCAGAAATATAGTAACTGAGAGGCTAGTTAATTTGCATTCAGCAGCTGAGATAAAAATTTGCTTATATTTCAAGTATTCCTCGGTACTTACTCAGCCATCAATGCAACGGAGGGCTCCAGAGCAGTCTGATAGCCACCACATCCTGTGGTACAGGGATATGAACTGGTTGGCACTAAAGAGGATGGCTAAAGTCCCACTTTTCACACAAAACGTTCCTGTGCCTGGCACAGCATATTCATTCAGCCTGATCACTATCACAGAAAAACAACACTCTAGGAAAATCAGAGAAAAGCAAAATAAAAGATTATTGGAAAGGAGGGAGGAATAAGATATCTATAGGTTTGGGCATGCTCTCAATACAGCAAAGGCACCAACAAATTGGAATGAGTTTAGTAGAAGGCCCCTGCGTTCTCGTGTCCACTCGTGTCAGATGTAGAGGTGGCCTCTGTGAGGAGATGCCAGGGGCTGCCCTGTGCCAGACACAGCTGGTTCCAGCCAACTCCAGACAGGTCCAGTGGATGCATCACAGGACACGGCTGAGCCCATCAGCCAAACTGGTGGCATCTCTGTGAAAGCACATTTAAGCAAGAGCAAAAGCTCTTGCACAGGCAGTGAGAAGTCTGGAAAAAAAGTGAGAAATCATCCTGCAAGGACCAGGGTCAGAGGAGAAGGAGGAGAAGGAGATACTTCTGGTGCTGGAACAGCCCTTGCAGCCCATGAAGAGACCGTGGTGGAGTAGATATTTCCCTGCAACCCATACAGGAGTCCACACTGGAGCAGGTTCGCCCTGATGGACTGCAGCCCATAGAGAGGGCCCATGCTGGATCAGGGGGAAAGTGCAAGGTGCTACTGTCAACGGGCTGACTGTAATTCCCCATTCCCCATCTCCACTGTGTTGTTCAGGCATGATAAGGTAGAGGAGTGGGGAGAGAAGGAGTGAAATTGAGCCTGGGAGAAAAGGAGGGGAGAGAGGAAGGTGTCCAGATATGAGGATACACTTTTTCCCCACAGGGAGAGCCAGGCACTGGAAGAAGTTGCCCAGAGAGGTTGCCTCCTTGGAGATTTTCAAGCCTCAACTGAGTAACCCCCTGAGCAACCTGGTCTGACAGGAGAGCTGACCTGGCTTTGAAGCAGGAGGTTAAACTAGAGACTAAGACTGTATTTAGTCTTACAGTGATATATCAGTAAGAAAAGACCTCTAAACCCTCCTGCTGTTTTAGGACAAAGAAAGTTAATAAATGTATCTTCTCTTTATGATTTTTCTAGTCTATGAACTTGTTCCTATTTTAAAACTATTGCCCATGAAATCAAAGTACTGAACATTCAAGTTAGTAAATTCTTATCCTGCAGCTACAATTGCTTTCCAGATGCAAATTTTTGTGGTTTACTCTAAAGTAATCCTCATCTCTTCAATAGACACATTCTTAAGCATCCTTTACAGTTAAAGGAATTCAAGTTCTTCTCTACTCTTGAGATATGAGAAGGTTCCATTGTGGGTAGGATTTTTTTTCAACATATAGTTGCTGTTTCTCTCAGTTGTACAACATAATCCACCTATATTAGTGTCTGAAGCTGTGCAACAGCTGGATCTTGAAATCCATGTGTTCTCTTGTATGTCTTTGTTCTTGCTTTTACTCCTTCATAACTTAGCTAAATTACAGTTAAGGAAGAACATCACATTTGGTTTATAATGATATCAAATATATTTTCCAATATCGTTACAATGTTCCTTATGTTTTTGTGTTTCTTTTTTTTTTTTTTTACCTTTGAGGCTTTCTTATATTTGCTAGATACGAAACAGCCTAGTGAAAGAAGGCTCAGGCAGATAGCTGAGAAGTGAAAAACTCCTTGGTATTTGGAACTATTTTTGACCTAAATAATATGGATAATTTAAAATGTAGCAGAAAGCAGCTAGCCACTTTACTTTTCATGACAGAGCCTTTAAAAAGTCCAGCTGTAATAATTTTAATACTGTTTTCTCTTTCATGTACAGTGAAATCATCACATTCTTATAAAAAAATGTTGAACAAAATAGTCTAGCTCCTTTTCAGGAAAAAAAAAAGAAATATCTATCTTCACTTGAAATTCCTGTATCTGATGTTTGACTAGGGAAAAAAAAATGCTGAACATGAGTTTTCATGTGACTTAGAACTCTGAAGCTGTCACTTGATGATGGATCAATACCTTGCATTTGCAGAATTTGTTGGAAACTTGTTTTATGTAAAGATTGTAGTCATAAAGCAATTTGAATACATTATAATGGAAATAGATTGCCTAAATGTATAAATCCATTATGAAAAGATCTGGATAGAACTTAAAAATGTCTTTAATAGAAAACAGTCAGAGACTGACGCTATAAGTCTTTCTTTAAGAAAACTATTCATTGAACCATGGAGAAGGGTACAGATTCTGGTATAGAAAATTAAGTTACATTTCTAGATTTTTTTTTTCCTTAAGTGTCAAGTGTAGCAAGAGTGGGCTGCTCAGCAAGAGAAGGGCAGCTGAAGATATGACTGTTGAGATGGGCCAAGCAGAAACCCCTGAGGATACTCCTCACAACTTTCTCAAAGAGGTCTTTCCACAGTTGCCTGATCCAGACTTACACAGCTTCATCCCATCAGATCAGTTAAAGCCCAACAAGTGAGGGAAAGGGCTATGGAGCCTATTAGTGTACTCAGGGCACTGACATCAGAGAAAGACTTGAAGACATAATCTGAGAGAGAAAAAAATAGTGGACAAAGTTCTATTTCTGCAGCTGAGGGATCAGGTTGTAAGTACTTTCCTTCCATAGATGATAGATTGATACCATTGACTGGCTACCTATTTATTAATTAAAAGGAAAGTCTTAATAAAGCAAAATCTTAGCCTAGCACAAAACTATGACTAAAATGCTTCTCTAGTTGTCTCTATTTCTAACTGGCAGAGGTCTAGTTTAAAGGCTTAATTCGGGAGGGCTCATAGGTTATTTCAGGACTGTTGAACTCATTGTATGAAGACTGTAGAGACACATTCACAGCATAGCTCTTCCACTCATGACCCTCACGGCCAACCAGACTGGTCAGGGCATGCTGCACCTCCCTTCTGCCTATGGGCTCAATACTTCTACTCTTGGAAACTAAATTACGGCAATGGAGAAGAGTAATGTGAGCAAAGGGAAGCATACCCAGTAAGAGCCAGGACATTGCCAATGCATGTGTCTGAACCTTGGAGTGAGGAAATTCACTCCAACTCCCATGTCAGTGGTAAAGCAGACATATCGCACTCTGTTTCCTTTGTTTCTAAGTACTGAACTAGATTATCTTGCCTACTTCATTAATTTCCTGTTCCTACTCCTTATTATGTAATACAGATGTTAATGGAAGCAGTATAAGCTCCATTAAACCAGTTATGTCTTCCCTTTTTGAGGATGAGTGCTAGTGCAGGATTTAGAAACCACAGTGTATGTTGAAGAGTTTTGTTCACTTGATTCTCCTGCTTTCAGAAGCTCTGAGGTAAAGTTTACCTTAGTTTCAGATGCCTTCCATACTCTAATATATGCTGGGGATGAGCAACTGAAGTTTTGGAACCTGCATGTCTAGGTATTATGAAAAAAAAACAGGCAACTTTTTATATGATTAGGCATTATAACATGGCTGCAAGAGTTCACAAGGAACTTACAGCCAGAGAGCTCAACAGTGGTCTTGCAGCATGCACTGACTGTTAAGAAATTGCAAATGGGTCTGATAATCTCCCTGGAACAACATTGTCATAATTACCAGGGTTTTGTTTAATTTGTTTTTCTTCATCTATATAACTCTATCAGATATTCTGATAAGTCACATGGAAAACAGAGGTTCAGGTATGAACTATCTGAGCAATACCTGTAAAACTTAGATGACTGTGGAATAGACTGCAGACAGCAAAATGTAGAGTTCCAACTAAGAGAGTATTTTGAGTTCTCACTGGGACACCATGTATTTGGTTTTAAATGGCATAAGAATGCATGGCATAAATGGCATATTCAAACCAATATTTTCACTGAGATTTTAATGTTCTTTTTAAAACAGAAGTTAAGACCAGAAATGATATTTTCCTCCTTTTAGCCACATTCAAAATTCCTGTTGGACCAAAACTTCATCTGCTTTTACACATTGTGTGCTTCACATGCAGACCACCAGAAAAACTGCAGATAACGAAGGGCTTTGCTAGTGTGTGGAACTGCCCACATTTTTCATGTAGAAAAAAAAATGTGCCTATTCTGCGGAGAAGGGAAAAAATTCTTTATTACGTCTTCTAATATTGGTCATGATGCTGCTGCTTCCTAACTCCAGAGGAGAGCTGTAAGTACAGTGTCCTTCAAGACAGACCTTGTATAACAGAGGAAATAAATGTGACCTGTAGCCAGCTGCATCTTACTTTGAACCAGGACTTGAGCATCATTGTTTCAGACAATGCTTTAGGTAGCTCCTTCTGAACTCCAAAAGGAGTGTTTCCCAGTCCAGTAAAAAGCTTCATATTAACCTCAAGTATTTACTATGGCAAATAATATGAACGTCCAGTCCTGTAACAGTCAAAGGAATGGATGGCATCTCTTCATTACGGCTGTAATCTAACTCCTCTGCCTGTCCTACACAACTGCGAAATTTTAAGTCCTGGGAAAACATTTATTTTTTTTTCTCTTTAGGTTAAAGCTGATTTTGCTCTGAATGATTTGATGGATAAATTAGAGTGCCATGAAACTCAGAGCAAGACTGACACTTTGTTGCTGTACTTTCCTGCAGTAATCAGTACTTCATTGCAAGGCTTCTCTTGTCTAGTTGTTAGAATTGCTTCAAATTGCACTTCTGCTATGATGGATCAAATTAAGTAATCCATAAATACAGAAGATTTTACGTTCTTTTATTTCCAGACTAAAAGTTAGAAAGGTACCAGATTTTCAAGATGTGAAAAATACCAGTAGAAAGATTTTTTAAAAATAATTTAAAAGCTGATAAATAGCCCTTGTTAGTAAAAACAAATAATGTAAGAAAATCTTGGAGACTTTTTTTTATTACTTGCTGTTATGCATAATATTATATTTTCCTCTTAAGACTTGATATGATCATAATGCTTCTGTTCATATAAATTCTTGTAATATTTTACATATTCTTCTGAGGTATAAAAGTACACTTCCTTCCTTTTATTGCAGAACATAGTAAAAATAGAATCCATAAATGATTCTGGCAATTGCCACACACCAATATTGTTCATACACTGCTGATGTGTTTCTCTCCTATCACTTCTAGCACTCTCTATAAAGTTGGGTTATTACTATATTGCTTCATCACAAAGCAATTCCAGTTGTGATATGTAGAACTTAACAACTAATTCAAAGATATATTCTTTTATATACATATATATATGAGCTTTTTCACAGTTCTTCTGCATAATTCTGTGCTATTCTAAAGCTTTACAGTACTTATCCATCTGTTCTCTGTAGGCTTCAACTTCTGCAACAGAGAAACTATGTATTCTGTACGTATAGGGCTCATTGAAGAACCCACAAATGACTGGTCATCAAATTCAAAGATTTTCCTCTTTTAAACTAGCTAATAAAAGTGTAATGCAAGTTAAATGTGCATGTATAAATGAATACTAATATCTGAAGAGAAGTGGATTTTTTATACCTTTCCATGATATACTTCTTGTCCTTCCAAAATTACTAAGTCGTTTATGGACTAAATATTGCATAGCACTGTAGTGAACTATAGAAGCGGTGTTATTATATCCATGGTTTTCAGATGAGATAATTGAAGCACAGAGAGGTGAAAATTATTTTCTGGATATCTTAGGCAGTATTCACAAACCTTGCTTTGAAGGTTGCATTTTAATAGTAGCCACTTTAAACTACAGGTATAATTCCTTTACCCAGATAGGGAAATGATAATCAGACAAATGAAATAATTATGATACATACGAAAACAATTAGCTGTCTAGGGTTTGTTTGTTTTTTTTTTACAGTAACCATAGAGGTCCCAAAATTTTATCACAGTGTTAAGGTCTGCACTACCTTGGCTAATAAGCTACTAAAACAGTGCTTGTGAGAGTTTAACTTTTCATGTAAATAAGTGATGGGAAATAATTTTAATAGAAGAGGTCTTCCTATAACTGATTGCATTGTTTTGGATAGTAGCAGTAAAGAAATAAGATTTTATTAAAAGACTTTTCACAAAAGCAATCAAGAAAAAAAACCCATAAGTACAAGAACTCTAAACAGGAAAGGAGAAGTGCTTACTAATCATTTTTGTCTCATATCTGGAGCAAAGCAGGAGGTTGTGTCCATTCCATATGATGTTGTTGGACCTAAAACACTGAGCTAAAATTAAAGATTTTCCAGATGAACAAAACTTAATTAACTCACACCCAGACCTTAAAGGAATAGCTTAAAACCTAACTAGAAATTGGTTTTATTTCAGATTTCACTCTGAAAAAATCTTATCTCCACACTAATCTGAGCACAATCCCAGTTTCTACAGAAAGAGAGTATGTGGTGCATCTACCAGCTGAATAGCTAGCAAATATACCACAAATTAAGAGTAGTTTTTTTTCAGTGTATAAAGAGCAGAGCAGATATGGAGTATCGCTAGAACAATAGTGCTGAGTTGTGGTCTAAAATACGGTGAGGATGGACAAAATGCTATTTTCTAAGAAAATTCTACTGTCTCTCCTAGTAGCAGGTGTCCATCTTCCCTGAGCTCCCGAACCACAGTCATCCAAAAATAGTTTCTCTCTGTATTTCTCCTATTGACAATTAATTAGGAGTAGTTTCCCCACATGAGGGATATATGTGTAGGAAATGGAGCCTGAACAAGGTCTATTCAGGTAGCTGAGTCAGAAATAGAGAAGTGATGTGAACTCTCAAAAACTTCTTCCTGTCCTGGCCAAAAAGTGATATTACTGACGTAAAGGCCATCACAATGGCTGTCTGCATCAGCAAAAATATAAGCTACTCATCAGGTTAGCTGACACTACAGAAAGGAGAGACTCAGGCAATTAAATTCAATTATCTATTAAATTAATTTATTAGGTGGCAATCTACCAATCAAATGCCATGTTGCCATGCCAGACTTTAGCTGTTGGGATGATAACAGAAGACAGCTTGCTGAAAACTCCTGTATTTCAGGTCCTCTGGCAATTTAGAGATCAGAGCATCAAGTGGAGGCTGAATGTGGCTTGGAGCCAACAGATAATTTATGAAGTAAGTGTGTAATAGCAGAACCTAATCAAGAATGTACAGAGCTAGTGCCTACAGTCCTATTTTCTTTTTATGTTATTAGAATGCATGAAATGTGTTAAGTTCACAGTTCTGGAGAACAGGACTCTCTGGGTTGATTTTCTGTAACAAATTAACCTCAGATAGCAGCAGAATAAGCTTCTCTTTTCCACTTTGTAATATGCTTCAGCACCAGCTCTTGCTGAAATGTTTATTATTAAAAAAAATTTCAAAGGAAAATTGCCTTCTGCCTTAAATTGAAGCTTTCATAGAACATGTTTACTTAGGTAAATATTGTCATTTTTCCCCAGATAGAGCTACAGAACTATTTTTTTTTTTTTTT